>QKWP01000910.1:70312-87740 GCA_003550325.1 Gigaspora rosea | reverse complement strand
TATATATATATAACCAAGAAAAGTATGACGATATTAATCGATATATAGTATATATTAAAAAAAACTGAAAGTGCAATTATCTTATTAGATGTTTGGTCACTTACGTATGACGACAAATTTTTTTTCTTAATCAACTTACGTATAACGACAAATTTTTTTTCTTGATCAACTTACGTATAACTACAATTTTTTTTCTTTGATCAACTTACGTATGACAAATTTTTTCTGATCAAATTACATATAACGACAAATTTTTTTTTCAACTTAAGGTAAAAAGGGGTAATTTGACGAATGGATATCATGTGTTCTAATAATTGGGATCGAATAATTTTTATACCATTCGATTCGTCTTGATGAGACGAATCGAATGGTACAGTATAACCCCGCAATAGTCACATTCGCATTAGTTACAATCTCACTATAGTCATCTTAATTTACCTATTTAATTATATATACTATATATAAATTTTAACTCACTTTAGTTACAATCTCGCAATAGGCACATAGAAAGTCTGATTTTGGCACGTGACTATTGCGGGGTTTGACTGTACAAGAACTACCCGATTCTGATCACTGGATCACAAGATATCATCGATTATTTGTCAGATTTATACTTCGTAGCATATAATCGATGATATATCGTGACTCAGTGATCAGAATCAGATGATTTTTATACCATTCGATTCGCATCATCGAGATGAATAGAATGGTACAAAAATCATCCGATTCTGATTGTTGGATCACATGAGATATCATCAATTCGTCAAATTACCCCTATCTCTCTAAATTTAAACTTTTTGATACGATATATAATGTCACTTTAAAAAAAGACTAATTTTATATAAAATAATTTTAAATTATGTATAAAGTTTAATACAATTAATACGTAGGCATGCAAAATAGTGCACATGTGTAACACTGGAAACAGTCTATTGAACAATTGTTACACTGACTGCGAATCATCACGGCAATCATCAATCCTCAAATTTTATTGTCCGGAGCTGACTAACATTGCATAAACGTGCATTCAAGTTTACTCGTACAGGTGTGTCCACGCTATGCTTCAGACAATTAAAATAAATAAGTTTTTATATTAGTTATTTTAACTTCGTCAAATTACCCCTTTCTACCTTACGTATAGCAACAATTTATTATAATTAGATAATAAAAATAAAGATTGAATACACTCATTTTTAATTGGTATATAGTAAAAAAAACTCGTTTATTCGACAATTTATTAGACAAAAATAAAGATTGAGTACACTGGTTTGTAATCGTTATATAGTAAAAAAAAAACTCATTTATTTGACAATTTATTATATCTGAGAATAATAAAATTAATATATAGTAAGAGCGAAAGTATACGTATCTCATTTGTTGTTTGGTTATTGTAGTAATAAAATTAATAAAATTAATAAATTAATATAATTGATGATGTCAATCGTTAAAAAAAAGAGCGAAGTATACTTATTTCATTTGTTGTTTCAGTCATTTTGCGTGGCATGACAATTTACTATCATTACAAGTGTAATAATAACATGCTAAGTTTTATTTAATTATTAATAATTTTTGCTGAGATTTATAATATTGAATTAATTACATAATATAACGTTAGTTTCTTGCTTATAAACTACGTAATACCCGTTTGTTTTGATCGAAGAAAAGAATAGCTTAAATCGATAAATATCAATTAAAAATCATTTAAATCATTTGAACCTATTTTTAAATTTACCTTCTATATTGCTTTGATGGGCATCGGGAAGTTTTTGAGGGAATATATAGCGATTATAATTGAGTTAATCAATTAGTATCAATAAATTTTAATCGATTCGAAACACTATCGATTATATTCGATTATAGGTAAAATATCGATTAATACTAATATAAATCATTAATCGATTAATATCGATTATTAAAATTTGTAAATTATAATCAAACTTTTACAATGGTTTCTCGATAACTAGTAATTAGAATTAGCTAAAATTTTTACTGAAGATAGTATCGATATTCCTCTATAATATATTTAAATTTTATCTGAGGAATCGCTTCTATACGATAGTCAATTTTTAAAAATTGACTATCGTATAGACGCGATTACTCAGGAACTACTTGATCAATTCGGATAAAATTTATATATATTATAGAGGAATATCGATGCTATCTTCAGTAAATATTTTTGATAATGCTAATGACTAGTTATCGAGGAAATCGTTGTCAAATTTTGATTATAATTTACAAATTTTTATATATATCGTTAGGATAGGGGTGCTATTAATCAATGATAATATTTTGATTATAATAGATTATAATCTGTTTGCCAATTTTGGTGGTGATCACTCTTTCTTTTTCGTTCGCTTTCTTCTCGTTTATCGCCTTTTCTCTTTCTCTTTATTATATCTCTTTTTATCTTTATCTTTTTAATCCAAGGAACAGAATCCTGTCCAGGTTCCGGTGTCTTGGCATCCCATTTATTTCTCTCTCGTTAGTTTTCGTTATATATCACTATTTCGTCCTTTTCTCTCATTCACTCTATTTGATTCTTTTATTTATTTTCATCAATTTCATTCGTTCTTATCCTCTCATTTACTCTCTTCTTTTTAAATCACTCCCATCTCTTTCTTCGCTATTTTTCGTTATATATCGCTATTTCGCCCTTTATCTCATATACTCCCATTTTATTCTTCCATATATTTCATCTATTTCATTCATTCTTATCTTCTCTTTGTTTTTATAGCTTTCTTTTATCACTCTCTTTGCCCTTTTTATTTTTCTTCCTTTTTTATTTTTTTCAAAATGCGTTGGGATTGTGAATATTGTGATCGAGATTTTTCAAAAGCTTTTGCGTTGGCACAACATATTTCAGAAAAACATCCTTACATCAAAGATTCAACAGAATCAACAAATCAAGCTGTTACTACTGAACAATTTGATGACAATGTTTGGGTACTTCCAGAATATAATCCTAATAGCTCTATAATATATGAGGTAAATTGTATTAATTATATGGCACCCTTATAAACGTTATTAAGCGATAATATTTGTTATAGGATGAAGTTATACCAGGTTCTCCATCCGAATCAGATGTTTTTATGGACACAGAAAATAATTCTAATGAAGCTTATGAGGTAAGTTGGTTGAATAAATAAGTATAAGTTATAAAACGTTGCATAACGTTATATATTAGGATGAAGATTCTGATATGGAAATGGAGCCTCTCTTAACAAATGTGTCCATTTCGGTGGAATATGATCTTGAAGACTATGAAGGTGCTTCATATAAAGATGCTTTTGATGATTTACTACATCCACCAGCCGTAGAATGGCCTAACGAAGCCTATCGTGAATTTATGGAGATAGTTAATAAGTATCAACTATCTAATTCAGCTGGTGATTCTATTATAAACTTCTTCAACAAATATTCAAGTTTGGATGTTTCACCATTACCTCCGTCTACAAGAATGGGAAAGGAATTTTTGGATAACTCTACCGTCCCTCATATGATGTTCAAAGGAATCCCAATTACAACGTTTCAAAACGTTGAATTTATGTTTTACTATCGATCATTAATAAAGACTATAAAGTCTTTATTAATGATCGATAGTATCAATCGGTCATTAGTTCTTCAATATGTAGATAAAAAAGAAGTAATTAATGGTATAGAACATCGTGTATTTGAGGAACAGTATAACTGTAATTGGTGGAGGCGAGAAGAATCGGCATTACTTTCCGGTTATCGTTTACTATCGATAATACTATATTCAGATGCAACAACCCTTGATCATATGGGTAAATCCTCCGGCCATCCAATATTCTTATCACTTGGTAACATTCCTAACCACCAGAGGAATAAACCAGAATCTAAAGCATTAATTGGATACCTTCCAATCTTAAAGGCCAAGGATACTCAAACAAAAAATTCTAAAAGGTTCCGTAAAATAAAAAGAGAGGTCTTTCAGAAGTGTATGGCGATTCTTCTCAGGCCTATAGCGGATAAGCCAGAGCTTAACTTTGTTGTTCGTGACGAAATAGTCACCTTCATTCCTCGAATTTCAATGATTTTGGCCGATTTAGCTGAAGCAGATAAAATAGCAAATGTTTATCAATCATCTACTTCAAGACGGCCTTGCCATTCATGTTTAGTATCAAGGGATGATTTGAATTATATAAATTTAAATAATACTTCACCTAGAACACCAAATAATATGATACGAGCGATTAATAACGGTGAAGCAAAAGATAATTCAATTCATCCTGAAGTAAATGCATTTTGGGAGATAGGGTATGTAATCAATAGTTATTATTGAATTAATATATACATGTTAAATCAATGAATAACGGGTACATATCGGGAGACAAATCTCCTGATATGTACTCATTATTCTATAGATCCACCAAATAACTGTAGTATATCAGTAGCATATTGGGCATATAGGTTAGATATCGGGAGGTAGATCGATAATAGTAACATAATATTAACATACTGGGACGTCCCGGTATCTTACTCTCAGTCCAAGGGATGTTCTAGTATGTTAATATTATGTTACTATTATTGATCTACCTCCCGATATCTAACCTATATGCTACTAATATGCTACTGATATGCTACAGTTATTTGGCGGATCTATAGAATAATGGGTACATATCGGGAAATTTGTCTCCCGATATGTACCTGTTATTCATTTATTCAACCTGTGATAATATTATTAATTAAATATATAATTATAATGTTAATATATAATATAATTACATAATCATAATAAATTAATATATACCATAATAAATTAATATATAATTATAGTAACTTCAATATATATTAAGCAATTGTCTCTGATCGAATTTATACTTTGGATCTTGGCCTCTTCAAGTATATGCTAGACTTTACTAAAGAGCTTTTACTTGAGCAGTGTGAGAGCCAAGTAATTCAAAATTTTGGACAACGATTAACGTTAATTCCTAGATTCCACAGCCTCAAAATAATGAAGAATATATCTGACATAACACGTTTAACAGCCGATGAACTGCGAAATATAATGAAAATAATAATCTTCGCCCTAGATAATTTATACAATAATTATGAAAGACCGGGTGTTAGTAATAAGCAGTTATGTCAAGTTCACTACAAGTTCCTTCGAATGTATATGGCCACTCGAAAAGAATCGTTTACAAACGATTCTTGTAATCAGCTTCAGGTAAAACAAACACTTATCTTTACAAATGCTTTATTACAGTATTAATGTATAATATCATAGATATTTATTATGGATTGGGCCAAAGAATTCATTGAATTATTTTCAAAATATTCTCGAAGTGGTCTCCAACTTCCAAAACTTCATTCTTGGTGCTATCATATAATACCTGCAATTAAAGAATATGGGTCAGTAAATAGCATGTCCACGGAAACATATGAAATACTTCATAAGACTTATGTCAAAAATCTCTACCGCATGTCAAACAAAAAAGAATATATAAAACAAATAATAAATACGGTAAGCTGAAAAAGTGACCAAATTGGCAAAAAAATTTGCATTACAAAAAATTAATTATCATGAATTATCGATGGCCATCGATAATTCATGATAATTAATTTTTCGTAATGCAAATTTTTTTGCCAATTTGGTCCCTATTCATATATATTAAATAAAATGGCTATATATCGCTAATAATCAATATATAGGTTAAAAGAAAAAAGTTAACTGAAAAAGAAGTTTCCAAAAGGAAACGAAGAACAAAAGGGTTCAGAAAGCGGTTGTGGACAATAAATTTGGAAGATCTTGATGACTTTCTCAAAAAAATAAAGACATAGTCTTTTTACAAAAAGAAGGTTTGCAAAACCTGCTAACCGGCCTCGACAAATTTTTTGAAGAGGAATCAAGTATGTCAATTGACGATGATGCACGGATAGAATTTTTGCATTAGCAGCTTTAAATAGCACTGATATTATTTTGCTACTGCGAAATTTCACGGAGAACCTATGTTTTCTAATGTTGTAATAAGTGCTAAAGTTGATGAAAAAGATGTAAATTGGTACAGCTTAGTAAGTAATATTCACATTATCTGATTCTGCATATATATATATTGGTAATAAGTATATTAATAATAATGAGTAATAATGAAAGCAAAACAAGCGCGAATATAGACAATATTATAATTACATCACGAGTAATTATATACTAATATAATAATTATATATTAATTTTTAGGTATTGCTAATATTTAAGTTTTACCGAGCGGTAGATAGAGAACCGCTTGAATTCGTGCTTGTTCGGTGGTATGAAAAAGAGGGCAAACTGTGGGAATGGCCTAAATTAAAATTAATTAAGTATTACAGTTGTATTTCTATAGAAAGTATAGACAAAACCGTTCATATTGTTCCAAGATTTGATAAGACAAATGAATATTTGATGAACATTTACATGTTCTAATAAAATTAAAAGAGTTTATCATTAATCAATTTGCTACAATGCAATAAATAGATGCATATCGATATGCATCGGATAAATTAATATCCGATATAAATATATGTGCTACAATGCAATAAATAGATGCATATCGATATACATTGGATAAATTAATATCCGATATAAATCAATAAATAGATATAAATCACATGGTAACACAGAAAATCATATCGATATATATCAGTAAAAGATAAATATCGATAAAGAGCAAACATATCGATATATACCGGTAAATGATAAATATCGTTAAATAACTAATTATCGATATATATCGATTATATTAATATCTATATAAATCATTTATTAGATTCATATCGCAATGTAGCAGACCTATTAATATCGATATATAGCGATTTTTGTTAATTGTTGATATATATCAATAGGTTATATATCGATAAATAACAAATATCGCTATATGTCGATAGTAATAGGTCTGTAGATTGCGATATGAATCTAATAAATGATTTATATTGATATTAATATAATTGATATATATTAATAATTAGTTATTTAACGATATTTATCATTTACCAGTATATATCGTTTTTTAGTTATGTATCATTACATAACCTAAATTATCGATATATGCTGTTATTTTCTAATCTATATGCATCGATTTATTGCTATATATCGATATATATCTATATAAAAAATTTTCTGATATATGAAAATCACTATAGGTGAAATGTAGAAGAGTTTTTCCATCTAAAACATTTTTTCTTACTAAGTTAACGATACATGCCCACTAATTAAAAGTTGTAGAGCTCCAAATCGACCTAGTGGATAGTGAGATATCGTCGAAAAACTATTGGCCGACTATATAAAATCTCTTATGTAAACAAATATTGTTTACACAGAGATTTTATATAGTCGGGCAATCGTTTTTTGCTGATATCTCGCCATCCACTAGGCCAATTTGAATTATCTAACCACCATTAGATGCGTTTCGACAAGCTCTACAACTTTCAATTAGTGGGCATGTATCATTAACTTAGTAAAAAACGTTTAAGATAGAAGCACGCCACATTTCGCCTATATAGATAACCATAATGAGGTATTTTATTTATAGTCACACCTCTTTACAATCACCAAAATAGGGTGCGACAGACTTGGTGATTATAGAGAGGGATGACTGTATTACATTATTTTCAATATTTAAATTTTCATTTCAAAGCAAAGAATTTAATATTTTTAAAAACTCTTTCTCATACATCTGTAAATCCTGAGTAAACAAAAACAGTATAGTAGGAAAAGAGGAAAATTTGAACGAAAACTTATTAAACATATAATTTTTATTAACTAAATAATTAATTAATTAACAACAACCAAGAAGAACTTTAGTTCAGTGAACAAACTGAGTAAGAAGAGGAAGGGAACGACTATAACTAAAGGGTCTTTAACAACAACAAACGAAAAAGAGGGCCTTTGGCCCCTTCAAAGTTTCAAACTCAATATGGATCTAGGAGATGAGTTTGAGGCAGTTCAGAAAAGCTGTAATGAAAGACTAAGTAAACAAGATGAAGGAAACATTGTAAAGAAAGTAAAGAGTTCTCATGGAGGAATAGAAGACGATAGTATGGAAAGCGGACAAACGGACTCGAACATGCAAATTGATAAAATAACATCATCACAACAAACGACATCAGTAGCTCAGCTGACAACAACAAACAACCAAATTTGGATATGACGTCATCAAGTTTACAGTTAACCACAACAAATGACCAAATCAGGAGTAATACGTCATCAATAATTAATGTTCTGGAAATTTCAGCAGATAAACAACAAATCTTGTCACGTGATGAGTCTAATAGTGATAACAAAGAAATGGGTAACAGTATGGATATAGAAGAGGAAATACAACAAAAAGAAATTGTTATAGAAAAGGTAGATAAAACTCGGCAAGAAAGGAAACAACAACCACTCTTATACAGTACGGTAGTAACAGGAAGAAAGAACTTGGACAAGCAACAATTAGAAGAAAGACAAAATAAAAGTAGAGCTCTAAAAGATAAAGTCTGGAGGGCGAAGAGTAAAGAGATTAAAGAGGGGTTTAATGTCAATGAATGGAGTATAGACAAGATAATTGAAGCTTTCAAGTCACAAGAACCAATTTTGAGTTTTGTGAAACACAAGTTAGAAACCAAAGCAACGAGCATGGAGATACTACCAGCTATCGGAATCAAGCTAAAATACCGGATAGGGCTTTCTTTAGATGTTTTACAAATAGACACGAGACACGTCCTGCACATCAAAATGAATTCATGCACCTACTAGGGAGAGCTACAGACAGATACAAACAAGCCTATGGGGCATACGTCATTAACAAGAAAAATAAAGACCAGATCTATGATAAATTGAAAAAAAAATTAGGAATCGATTTTCTAACTAATACTGATTTCATAGTTTTGAAATAACGCAACTAATTTTCTTTGTGGTGGGTTTTGCAAGATTACAGAATGATTTAAAATTCGATGAGTTGAGAAAGAAAATAAATGAGTTAAAGAGCGATTTACTGATCCAATTACCCGATCATTATGATATGATTCCGAAAGAGATTAGAGAAGCTTTAGAATACACTTTACCAATTCGAGACAAAAGATTTACGGGTAAAATAGTAGTTGGTCTGAGAGCGATATATAAATTTGATTGATTACTAGACATCTATATAGAAGATTCAAGATTACCGATCCCAAGCCATCCAAGCGAACTTAGAGAGAAATTCAAAAAATTTTTCCTGTAACAGATAGAGCTGATTTAAAAAAGGTTAAGGATTGGAAAGAGGATTTAAGAAAGTTTTATATTTTCTCTCAATTACCAGAATCATTTTTTGACTTACTACCAAAGAAATTGGAGTTGCCTTTAACTTATCAGAAATTGATGCCGAGCCTGAGAAGAATGTTTCCTTTTTGTCCTAAAGATAGTGAAGATTTTAAAGAACATGTGAACTAACTGAGAAAAGTTTACGCATTCAAATATCTCCCAAATGATTACGTGATCAATAAGAAGAGACTACATGAGAATCCAAGGGATTTGAAAATTAATGTAAAGGAGGGTTTCCCGATAAAAAGTAGAACTGAGGCTTTAAATTTATGAAATCAATCCGAGTTATTATAGAATACCAAACCCAAATACTGGCAAAATATATTGAGATCAATTATACACAGCTAGAAGACCTGCCTGAAGAGTGGGAGGAAGTGAAGAAGGTGAACCTAACAATCCCGATTACAAGTATGAAAGAGTTAAGAATAGCAGTACAGGCTTTAAGAGAACACTATTTCTTTCATAAAATACCTGGAAATTGGATCTTTATTCAAGATAAAGATAACAAAAATAAAGCGAATTCGGAGACAAACGGCTTTCCGAGCGATCTTGAGAAGTTAAATAAAAATTTAAAACAAAATGAACCAAAGCACCAATGGTCTTTTCCAATAACATCACAAGAAAAAGTACCTGAAGCGCTGAATTATCTAAGGGAAAGATATCAATTGAGTACTATACCTAAGTGGATTTTTGAAACAGAGGAACTAACTGAACCAAAGTGGGACATATTTGATGAGCAACAAATCACAAATGAAGTAATGGAGGATGTTGAAATGAACAATATTATTAATCATGATGAACAACAATAATGATAATACATTGAAAACTGAGATGCAAATAAAGAAAAAAGAAAAAGAAACTAACAACAAAGAAAAGAAAAAAGTTGAAAAAACAAAGATAAAAGTGAAAGAAAGCATAGAAGTTTTGTCAATCTCAATATTAAATATGCAAGACTTGAATGTGCCATTAAAGAGACAATTAATTTTCGAATATTTGAACAGGGAAGATATAGATATCGTGAGTGTAATGGAGACCAAATTGGCACAAAAGGAAGATTTGAAAAGATCATTACTCAATCAGTACTATTACGTATACACGGCAGCGACTCCAGAAGATTTAGGTTTAAAAAAGGAATCGACAATGGGAACTGCACTACTTATCAACCCTTATCTTAGATATTACATACACAACATCGAGAGCTATTTGGGAACAGCGATTATAATAGATTTCTTTCCGCATGAAAACTTGAGAACAAGAGTAATATCGCTATACCTACCATCAGACAAAATGGAAATATCTCTCAAAACACAAGAAAAAATAAAGAAATGAATATCAGAAGCTAATAAGAAAAACATGAAGTTAATAGTAATAGGAGATTTCAATCATAACACGGCAAGGGCAGACAGTAAAAGAAAAATGCCGATTTTTAAGACGATAAGTATGAGTAGGATGATAAGTTTATTAGAAGTAAATAAAATCCATAATTATACATGGAAAAGAGATCAAATAGAGTCACGGATCGATGATATATGGACATCGGAGGAGATAGGTTTGGATATGTCTTATCTGATAATAGAAGAAATGGAGCCTTCTGGAAGTGATCATAGGATGATAAAAGTACAATGGAAATTAAAGAGGAAGTTTGAAGCGATAAGAAGAAAGAAGAAATCCAGAAGAGTTTTTAAGTATAACGAAATAGATGAGGACAAATGGGAAGATTTCAGAGTTAAAGTAAAATGGAAAATTGAAACATTAGAAATAAAAAAGATAACAGATGAAGCCTCTCTAAATAAAGCATGGCACAAATTATATATTGCCTTAAAACACTCAGCTGACAAACATATTAAGTAGTTAAAGATACATAATAATCACTTCGGGGCGAGAACAAAGAAGGCGTCAGAGTTACATCAAGGATTAGTCAAGATAAATAAACTTATAAGAAGTTTGAAAGAAATAAAATCATACTCACCATTCTCCTACGAAGAAGTAACAAAAAGGTTCAACAAGAAGATAAGCTCTCTGACAACGAAATTGGGAATAGAAAGTATAAATATTAAAGAACAAGATTTATGGAACGAAAACCTTAAACAGCTAGTAGAAAGTATAATAGAGTTGAGGAAATCTATACATGTAACGAGGCAAATAGAAAACAGTAGTGAAATAAGAGAGGAAATTAGCCTAGCAGTAGAAAGGAGGCAAAACAACTTCCAAACTAACACTAAAAGAATGATAAATAGCATCCTAAAAAGGAAAAGAAATAGAGTCACATTTGACAATATAATAAAGGTGGATGAAGTAATTACAGATGAGAAAGGGATTAAAGAAAAAGTCGTAAAACATTTTAAAAATTGGACAAAACTTAATCCAATGGATAAAGAGTACTGAAAAGTGTGGGAAAAGGAATATAATTCAGTTACGTCGTTAGCACAGGAAGATTACGAGGGATTAATTGCAACAATAGAGTTGGAAGAACTAGAGAACTTAATAAATAAAGCACCAAACGGAAAAGCTATAGGAGAATCGAAATATCGAACGAGATGATTAAGAAACTGCCTTTAGAAGCGAAAAAGATCTTTCTGGAAATATGTAATTTTTGTCTGACTAAAGAAATAGTTCCAAAGGCGTGGAGGCAAGGAGTGGTATACCTTATCCCAAAGAAAAAAGATTTCGAGGGTGACCTAACACAAACTAGACCAATCATGCTGATAGAACACTCAAGAAAAATCTTTATGAAAATACTAACAAAAAGATTAAACAAGATTTTAGGACAAAAGAAAGTACTTAACATAAGGAATAACTCAGCTCTACCAAATACATCAACCACAGGACCAATTCAATGGTTAACGAACATACAAGAATATGCATGGCTAAAGAAGAAGGACTATTGGCTTGTCTCACAGGATATGTCAAAAGCGTATAACTCGGTACATCTACCACTCTTATAGAAGGCCTTACGAAGAATAAATATACTAGAAAAATTCATAAACTTAACAAAGAATTTAATGGAAAAAAGAAAAAACAAGGTTCTAACAAATCTCAGACAAACCAAAGCATACGAAGTGGAAGATGGTTTAGATCAAGGAAGGACAATGTCCCCGATATTTTGGAGAATATATTACAATCCGCTAATAACGAAAAAAGATAGGGATTTTGAAGGATTCGCGATGTCCGTGAAAACACCTACAGGAGGCGAAAACAAAACTAACTTATCCGTAATGCATATATGGATGATTCATTGTGGATAGCTGAATCAAAAATTCAACTAGAAGAGATTTTAAAGACTGCATCAAGTTTTTATAAAATGACAGAAATAAAAGTTAATGTGAGTAAATCGATCTTCTTAACGAACACAAGAGGTGCTACTTTGTTGCTTTTTGAAAATCAAATCTTAGAAAGAAGACAGCAAGACGAACCTTTCAGGTACCTAGGATGTTGGTTTAAAGAAAAGAAGAATCAAGACAAAATTAACAAAAAAATAAAGGAAGAAGCAGAAGAAGCTATAGACAGGCTTAACAAAAGTAGAATCACAGAAAAACAGTACATATACATAGTCAATAGTGTGATGTTGACAAGAATAGCATATAGGTATCAAAACACGTATATTAAAGAATCTATGTGCGAGATTATAGATAAGAAAATCATAAAAGGGTAAAACAAAAAGCAAGAATCGTAAGAACAGCACCTAACACACTATTGTGGCACTATAACATATATGGCATGAATAAAACAAAAGACATACAACGGTTACAACATGTAACCCAACTATGGAAAGATATAAATGATTCGAATTGGGACGAGACACCAGCTTTTATTGTTTTACAAGAACTACAAAATGCGGCCAACACGAATATATCTATACTAGAAGAGGAACCAGTTTTCCCTAAAGAAGTGAATTTTTCTAGAACCGCAGCAATAATAAAAGAAATGCACGAAACTAAAATAAAATTAGTAAACGAACGCAAAGTATGGCCACAACCACTAAAAGAAAAAGGAGCATCGATTAATTATATTCTAAAAAAAATGGAGAAAAGAAATGACATCAAAACAAGCATGAATAAGCATGGGCTAAAATATATCGAACAATTATTAGATGGAGAATGCAAAAATTTTGTAATATGGAAAGGGCTAGCACATAATTTGGGGAAAATAATAAAGGGTAGAAAACCGAGATAGTTCGAAGCAATATGTACACTAATCACAAATAATGAAAATCCATCACTGAAACTAATAGTTCCAAACCCGTTTACAATAAGGTGCATAACCAACGAAAGTTGGAAGGAGAATAAATGGGTAACTAATAGTGTAGGACCTATAGGAAAAGTAAGAAAAGTAGAAAACAACTTGGTAACAATGAGGCACTGGTATATTGATGGAAATAAAATAACAAGAGCATGTAACGGATGCGATGAGCATATATCAACAAGAACAAATGCAGAAATAATAAAAATACATGCAGGTTACCTATCAGGAATCATAGGAAATGGCAAAAAAGAGATATATAGTAACATTCAAGATATAACGAGAACCTTTAGAATAAAAAAAGAAGAAACAAGTATAATACTGATAGAACCTTTTATAGGGAAAAAACTTCTAACTTCTTGGAATCTGAAGAAAATATTCACGAACATTGGAGATGAAATTTGGAAAATGATCGAAAAATCTGGCCTAGGAACAAAAGAAGAATACAAAATCGTTGAGAAAAAGAAGAATGAGGACAAAACCAAAGGTATAGCGATACTGATACAGATGAGATCCAGTCAAGAAATGATTGAACTGAAAGTAGAAAGCTGGTCCACAAAGATAAAGACGGCCTTAACTGGAATAGTATTAACGTTGGTATTAAGTAAAGACAAGGAAGAAGTCAAAATTAAAACCAATATAAAGGGCCTTAAAGAGGAGATAGAAAGAAAAGTTATATGAGCAGAAGAAAATTTTAAGTTGAAAGAAAACTTAGATCAATTTACAGAAATAATAAAAGAATAATAAAAATGAAAAGATTGAGAATTACCATCATGTATGAAGAGAAAATAAGCAAAAATGAAATAACAAGGAGATGGATAACAGACATTGTAGGAGAAAAGATAATTACAAATATGTACCTAATAAAATTCGAAGAAAAATCTGTTTATTGGAACTTGAGAAGATTTATGAAACAATTAATTAAGGGAAAAATAATTTCGGAATGGAGTAGTCAAAACAGAATTGAAAATCTAAAGAAGAAGACAAAAATAGATTGGAAAACGACATACAATAGCTTAAATATTGAGAGTAGACCACTAGCAAGATATACTTCAACTAAAGCCTCAATAATGAAATCTTTTAAGGTAAAAATGATGATAAATGAACTTCCAACTTTACTAAATATGTATTACAGGGATACCAAGAAAGAGAAAGACCCAACGTGCCCAAGATGCGAAAACGAATATGAAAACCAAACACACTGGATGTGGTATCAAGAAAATACATATACAATGAAACAAGCGATCACAGAAGATTACGAAGAATCTAAAGATGGAAAGAAAGTACAAGAAAAAATCTGAGAAGAAGAAACAAAAAAATACATAGAATGGTTAAGAAAAACAGAAGTCCCCCCGTGTATTATTCCAAAAAAAAACATCATACCTGAAAGTAAAAACGGAAAAAAGAATTATTAAAAAGATTTTACGAACGATCTTATGGAAAAAATCTACGAAAAAATATGGATAACCAGTAGAGAAGTAATCAACAACTCTCAAGAAGAAAAAGACAGAAACGTTATAAAAAACAATATACCGATGGAACCAATACACGGAAAAGAAAGCAAAGGAAACGACTTGAGAAAATATACGAAATGGAAAAAACTCTTTATAGATTACAACGAGAAGGTTGATACAATCGAAGACTTCGACTGAGTAGGTTCATAGCAAAGCTCAGGTTGGGAGTAAAGTAGCTCTAGTCTCTTTTTCCTTAATATAGTAATTGTAAAAACATGTAATATGAATTTATAAATTATTATAAAATTGGAAGAAGGAATGAACCTCGCTTTTAAAAAAAAAAAAAAAAAAGAAAAAAGAATTTAATATTTTATATTTAATTTTTAAAAACTATATCAAGAAGTTATTCATAGTTACAGGTATAGACATTTTTTGTGGATGCTAAAACAATTTTTGATAGTAAATAAATATTTAAAATATTCGATATATATTAGTATTAGATATTTTGCATTACTAAAGATTATAACAATAAGTTTTATAATAAAATGATGTCATTACACTTTACTCTTAACAATATTTCAGATTTTAATTATTAGTTTACTATATAGCTCAACTTCTCTTTCTCTTTTCTGAAAAATTTAGTTATTCTAATTGGCTGTATGTATAGATACTAGTAAAATTAATTTTACCAATTTTACCAATTTATTACCAATTTCACAATAGTGGTGAAATTATTTTACTATATTTTACTAGCATCTATAGTTGTAAGTATATATTTAGATCTAAAATTTTGTACCTCCTTTCTATTCTATGATATCTGCCAATGTCTGCTACTTTCCTTAGCATAAAATAATAAGTATAAGATAAATTTATTTTATCATTTCATGCAAATATAAAATGAATTCACTTTATATTAAACATAAAACAAATTTATTTTGTACTAAAATTAATTCATTTTGCTAAATTTATTATTCTTGGTATAAGCTTAGTAAAAACAAAAAATGTTATCTCTGTCTAAACTAACATATCAATACAATATCAATATATAATGTCAGTATAGATAGAAATACTTATTAAACTAATATTTGGATATCTTGATAATTTTTCCATTGCTGGAAAGTGTTAATATAACCGGAGTGATATATATTAAATTAAAGTATTTGTATAATAAAATTTAATTAATAAAATAATTAAAGTTAGTTAATAAAATACAAAATTTAGTTAATAAAACTTATAAAGTTTAGTTAATAAAATTATAAAATTTAGTTAATAAAATAATACATATATGATATATATTATTATATATATATATGTATGAATATATGCTATTAGAGAAGCACTAGAAATTACCTGATTCCTTAGGGAAGGGGTCTCTTGCCTATCAAATTACTAAATATCCTTTATTCTAATTGGCTAATACAACATATTATTTATATAATATATATTTAAAAATATTATATAAAAATTTTATTAATTAATAATTTTTGATCTACTACATTAGCAAATTTTATATATAAATATATGGGCCCTCAAAAGTAGAAACCAGACAATTTGACAATTTTTTGAAAATTAACCTGTTTGATTGATCAGGTGTAAAATTTAAAGACCAAACTTTTTTACTTAATAATGAAAGTCTAATCACTTAAAAAATTTTTGGGATACAACGGTTAAAAGCTTTTGACGCTATAATCTAAAAATAGATTTACTGAGATTTTAGAAGCAATCTACAGGTCTACAGATGTAATAAACCTGTTTAAACAGGTTTGTTAATCATGAATATGCTATTTTTAGATTGTTTTGATCTTGTGTAACAAAATAGTTTTGCCGATTTTCTCAAAACTCGTGATCTGCCAAATTGTCTGGTTTCTACTTTTGAGGGCCCATATATCAATTACTAACCGGTAAGATATATATTGATTATCAACACCTCTGTCGATTTCTATCGATAGTGATAGTAATCGATATATATCCGGTTAATCGATTACTATCGATAGTTATATCAATTAATAATTATTATATTCACATAATTATGCTTTTTGAACATTTTACAGGTTTTCGCAAGTTTTCGCAATTTAATTATAATTTTTTTTTATTTATTATTATTATATAATATTTTAATTTATTAATTATACAATATTCACAAGTTTTCGCTATTTAATATAAAATTTTATTTTTTTATTATATATTATATTTTAAATATTACATATATTATATATTATAATATATTATATATTATTATAAAAAAAATGACAAAAAAAATAAATCCAAAAAAACGAAACCAAAAAAAATTAAAAAAATGAAAACAAAAAAAATAAACTATTATATTCTTTATATTCGCTCATATTTGTTATATTCGCTTATATTCGTTTATATTCACTACTTCTTGCAAAGTGCCAGAAAGTTAGGTTGTTTTCTTGCAAAGTTCTGAAAGAAGTAAAAATAAATAAAATAAAAAAAA
>QKWP01000910.1:8154-68320 GCA_003550325.1 Gigaspora rosea | reverse complement strand
ATATGATATTAAATAAACAATTGATTATAGGGATATATCAGTTAGATCAGTAAAGTTTATGCATACAGAGTTTATTAGAGTTAGCAATCAAACCTAAAATCATATAGTTGGGTAATAAGGTATATTAGTTAGCTCAGTAGAGTTTTATGCATGCAAAGAATTATATTTATAATTATCAGTATACATTGGTATATAATAGTAAAAATCACACGCATATAAGTATAAATATAGGAATAAGGAAATAAGTTAAAATAAGTTCTTTTTGCAAGTTAATATAAATAAACCTCATCGTTGTTGGCGACCGCAAGTTGTGTTTAAAGGTGTGAGTTGTGATTGAAGGTGTAAATTGTAAAAAAATAAAATTTGAAGTTAATGTAGTAAATAATGTTATATTATTACATATTATTACATATCGCAATAATGCTATATTACTACATAATTACTACATATAAATAACTAAAATTATATTGCTACATATTACTACATGTAGTAATAATACTACATTACTACATAATTACTACATATAAATAACTAATATTATATTACTACATATTACTTCATGTAGTAATAATGCTACATTACTACATAATTACTACATATAAATAACTAATATTATATTACTACATATTACTACATGTAGTAAATAAAACTACATAACTACATAATTATTACAATTAGGGTTTAAAAAATAGTATGTAAAAATATATGTAGTAAATATAATTGTAGTAATTGGCTATTTACGGTCTATTTACTAGATTATATAGTAATAATACACAAATCTATATTGATCTTATCTTGATTCTGTAATTAGATTTTGACTTGTTAGAATTTTCTCTTTGAAAGGATCATTTTGGTAGTTAAAATATCCAAATTGACCTAGTATATCAAAAGTTATTTATTATATTCTGTATAATATTTAATTTGTGATCTATATACCAAACAGTAAAAAACTATAGTAATATATGGAAAAATCAATTATTGTTTATCAAAATTTCTGGAATCTGGCACTATCAGAGCAATAACAAATTTTTTTACTAAGCTAATCTTTTTTTCACTAATTAAAAGTTGTAGAGCACATTTTTGTGATTTTAATAGTAATAAAATTATTAAAATTGGACTAGTAGATCACAAGATATTGTTAAAAAATGTTTTGCAACTATATAGAGTTTCTATATAAACAATATTATTGCTTACATAGAAACTCTATATGGTCACAAAATGTTTTCAACAATATCTTGTGATTTACTAGTCCAATTTTAATGATTTTACTACTATTAGAATCACAAGAATATGTTCTACAACTTTTGTTTAGTAAAGAAGAAAGATTAGCTTAGTAAAAAATTCATTATTGCTCTGATAGTGCCAGATTCCAAAAATTTAATAACAATAATTGATTTTTCTAATTTTACTATATATGGTAATATATGCAGACTTTGTTTGGTATATGGATCTTGAATTAATAATTAATAACTTTGATCTACTAGTCCAATGTTGATAATTTAATTACCAAAATGATTCTCTCAAAGAGAGAATTCTAACAAGCACAAAATTATAAAAATCCAATTACAGAATTATAAGATTAATATAAATATATATATTATTACTATATCAGATATAGTATTTATTTAATAAATACTATATATATATTAATTTTATGATTCTGTAATTAGATTTTTATATTTTGAGCTTGTTAAAATTCTTTTTTTGAGAGGATCATTTTGTAGTTAAATTATCTAAATTGAACCAGTAAATCAAAAGTTATTTATTTTATTCTATATAATATCTAATAGTAAATAGCTTTTAATCTACTGGTCCAATTTAGATTATTTAACTTTCAAAATAATCTTTTCAAAGAGAGAATTCTAACAAAACCAAAATTATAAAGATCTAATCACAGGATTATAAGATTAATATAGATTTATGTATTATTACTATATAGTATTTATTTAATAAATACTACATATAGTAATAATATACAAATCTATATTGATTTTATGATTGTAATTAGATTTTTATAATTTTGGGGGTTTAAAATCTTCTCTTTAAGAGGATCATTGTGAAAGTTAAATATCTAAATTGGTCCAGTAGATCAAAAGTTATTTACTATTAAATATTGTATAAAATCTAATAAATAACTTTTGATTCATTGGTCCTTTTTAGATGATTTAAATACTTTTTAAAAAGAGGATTCTAATAAGAGTAAAATTATAAAAATCTATACAGGATTATAAGATTGATTAAGATTGATATAGATTTGTATATTATTTCTAGAGTTGGTATGAATGAAATTTAAACAATAGAAATCTGTCTAATATCCATTATCTGAATGTCTGATCAAAAGCAAATGAACATAGAATTGGACATATAAAATATCTTTCTTATTATTGGTTAATTATAATATTAAATCACTTCATATGATTACTCATTTAATTTAACATATAATTATTAACCAATAAAATTGCATCTGTAATCAACAAAAATTTTAGTCAATCATAATAATAAAAAGGTTTTTTATACTACTTTTATTTATTAAGTGTTGTGTTATAGAATTTAATAAATAAAGCTATACTTTTATTAATAAACCAATTCTTTTTAGCAAACAATTGTGTATATATGTTTATTATATGATGTAGTTCTTAAGTTGATTTCGAAATTATATGTTAATGATCTTAAAATTTATTAAATAATAATATGATGTGCAATTTTTTTTATAATAATCATTATATGTTATGATTAATTAAATGGTACACATTCTATTCAATTTATTTAAATTTTGTTTAAGTATAGAACCATTTTATAATGTGATCAATTTGTATATATCAGCTGGTGGGAAATTCATTTTTTTATGAATATTTTGAATAATAAATGGCAAAAGGTTTAATTTCCAACTAAAAATAAAAATAAAATAATAAATAAATGTATGTATATACTCTAAATTGATCCATATAAATTAATTTTTTATATAGTTTTTGTCTTGGTCATGTGCAAATCAGTATCAGACATATCACCAGACATTGGAAAGTTGTCTAAATTGTTCTATACAACATAATCAAACATTGTCCAGTGACAACTATAGCTGTGCCATATTGTACATTGGAATTGCATAGGACAATTTGGAAATGTCTGATATCTGATAAAAAACCACCAGATATATAGCTTGCACAACTCTGATTATTACTATATAGAATTTATTAATAAATACTAGAGTTCTGAAGTTTATTTTAGTTCAATAAAAGTTCAGATTCAGGTTCAATAAACCTGAACCTGAATCTGAACTTGAAAAATTTTTGAACCTAAATCTTAACTTAAAATTATTGAACATAAACTGAATCTAAACTTAAAATAAGTTCAGTTCAAGTTTAGTTTAACATGTTTAAGATTCATAATATATTTGTATATTTATATAAATCACAAAATTAGAATCAATTAGTAAAATTTAAAAAATTATAAAAATATATAATAAAATTATGCAAATTTCTTTTATTATAACTTCTTGCACAAACTAAACTTGTTCAGTACCAAAAAATAGATCAAATTAGCATATTTTATTTTACTTTTCTTATTAAATTTGAAAAAAGAATATTTAATTTGAAAATTTTTATCAAAAATTTAAAATCAAGCATCTTTGATACAAATTTTTTAAAAAAAATAAAATAAAATATACTAATATATTATATTTTGGTGCTAAACAAGTTTACTTAAAGCAGAAGGTTAGTTTCAATTAGTAAAATTTAGAGAATTATAGAAATTTGTATAATTTTATTAATAAAATTATACAAATTTCTATGATTCTCTAAATTTTACTAATTGAAACTAACTTTTGCTCTAAGTAAACTTGTTTTGCACCAAAAAATATATTATATTAGTATATTTTATTAAATTTGTATCAAAGATGCTTAATTTTGAATTTTTAATTAAAATTTCTAAAATTAAATATCCTTTCTTCAAATTTTAAAAAAAGTAAAAAATAAATTATGCTGCTTTACTGTATTTTTTGTTGCTTAATAAGTTTACTTAGTGCAAAAAGTTAGAATCAATTAGTAAACTTTAGTGTATTATAGAAATTTGTTTATCTTCAATTTTTCATATATAGCAATAATATAGTCCGACCTCTCTAAATGCATATCGTTGGGACTAACTTTAAGGTATGCATTTAAGAAGGTATGCATTTAGAAAAAATGGGTATTGTAGTAAAGTTAAAAGAAGTTTGATATAACTCAGGATTTATTAGTCCAAATTGAATGATTTTAGTACTATTCAACTCGTCTCGATGAGACAAATCAAATAGTACCAAAATCATTCATTTTGAATCACAAAATCACAAGTTATTTGCAATTGTATATTACACAAAATTGAAGGGTATTGTAGTGGATAAGGGGTTCGTATTATTTCACCGACAATCACTTCACCAACATAACATTTTACTGACAAATACTCACTGACAAGTTCATTTTACCGACAGTTTGTTTCACCGAAGTTCATTTTACTGACAAATTTTTTTTTCAAAAAGCACCCTAACTTTAGCCCTAATTCTACCTAATTCTACCCTGACCCTAATGACAATGACCAGAATTACTTTGTTGGTGAAATGAGCTTCGGTGAAATAAACTGTCGGTAAAATGAACATGTTGGTGAATAATTGTCGTAAAATGTTATGTCGGTGAAGTGATTGTCGATTAATTGATTGCTACCTGTGGATAAGAGTATTGTGGCAGATTTGCAATATCTTGTGATCTATTGGTCCAAACTAAACAATTTTTATACCATCTAAATTGTCTTATCAAAACAATTTGAAGAGCACAAAAATTATTTAATTTCAATTACTATGTCACAAGATATTGGCATTAAAATAGTATTTGAATATAATATATTAGTTTTTTTGATTTAAACATTCAAACACCAATATTTTATGACCCAATTATTGAAATCAAACAATTTTTGAACTATTCAGATCATCTCAATGAGACAATTTGAATGGTATAAAAATTATTTAGTTTGGACTAATGGGTTACAAGTTATAGCAGATCTGCTACAATATCCATATTAGCTATAATACCTATAATTACTTTAAGTCATCTTGAACAGGTCATATAATATACAAAATCATAATATGTAGTTTCAATTTGATTGGTCTGAAGTCATATGATATGTATTTATAGAGATATTTATATAGGCAGATCAATAAAATAGTATGTATTTGCAAAATAAAGAATATGCACTTATTTATTAAGCTCATTAATGGGCCAAATAATTAATATGCATTTAAAGAGTTTATGCATTTAGGGGATGCATTTATGGAGGTCTGACTATATAGCTATAGTGCTAATCTTATCTGAATTGGCAATTAAAGATATCACTATACATGATGTTCTACTAGAACTCTAAATAATCTATATAATATCATAAGGGAAGTATAATAAATCATATAATTTATTAAGGAGGGGGTCCCTAATATTACACCCTATATATATAGTAAGGAAAGTGCAATAAATTATAATTAGTATTTATATAGGTCTGAATCCTCCTGTGATAAAACTATTGACCAATCAAAATTTATCTTTTATAATATTAAAAAACTCAAAAATGTCCTTGACCCCACAATCAATTACAGTTGCTATATAGTAAAAATAGTAAAATCCAAATTTTACTATATAAATCAATTAAAGTCATTTAAGTAAACTTGTGCAGAATATAAATGCACTTACTCTAAAATTTTTATTAGTATCAAAAAACTTTTTATTATTTGACTTTTTGATTTTTATATTTGATAAAAAAATTAAAATTTTTTAAAAAAATATATTCGATAAATATAAAAATTAAAAGTTAAAAAATAAAAACTTTTCAATTTTAATAAAAATTTTAGAATATGTGTATTTTGATATTTTAAACAAGTTTACTTAATTGATAATTATTGATTAATATAGTAAAATTTAGGTTTTACTATATAGCAACTTTTGTGAATTTTTATTATAATAAATACTTTAATATTATTAGCTATTTTAGGAAGTGCAGTAAATTATATAATGTACAGTCAACCCTCCATAAATGCAACTTGTAGGGACAAGCCTACAACGTGCATTTAGGGAGGTTTGCATTTAGAGAGAGCCAATTAAATTGCAGCTTTTGAAAACTAGATCATCAAGTTTGTGTAACTTCTACCAAAACTGTATAACCTATCTTAAATACTAAAATTTGATTGGCCACGTGCATTTAGGGAGGTTAGTGTAATATAAAATGTTATTCAAGAGAACGTGCATTTACAGAATATAGAATGTGCATTTAGCACTAATAACATTTTACGGAATAGAAAAAATGTGCATTTAGAGAGGTATTGCATTTATGGAGGTTGCATTTATGGAGGGTTGACTGTATTAGTAGAAGGGGTATCCCTATTTTATTACATCCTATATATAAATAGTAAAATCGCCAATAATATTGAAATATTTATTATAATAAAAATTCGCAAAAAGTAAAGTTTAAATTTTACTATATCAGATATTAATTGATAATTATCGATTAAGTAAACTTGTTTGGAATATCAAAAAATATATATACTCTAAAATTTTTATTAAAATTGAAGAAGTTTTTATTATTGGGTTTATTTTATAGAGATATGTCACTATGGTGACCCCATGATCAACCAATCAAAGTCAATTATATATATCCTTATTTTTTTATTTTTTTTTTTGGTTTTTTTTTTAATTAATTAATTTATTAATTTAAATTTTTTTATTTTATTTTTTTAGTCAAATAAAAATGTGAAGAAACAGAACAAAGGCAAAATGAAAACAAGACAAAAACAGGGACGAAAAATGGGATAAAAACGAGATATTTATTATTATTATTTTTTTAAGTTTTTTTTTAATTTATTAATGGATAATTATTTTTGGTGCGGGAGTGCACCGTGTGCAGGGTATGATCACGGGGCATATATAAAAGTGATGATCATTTGATAATTACTATTTTTTTTCTTTGTTGTAGATGTCTATTTTGCACCATGTTGTCATTATTGGAGTCATTATACCGGTAGGTGCTTTATAATGGGTTTGTCGTCTGACTTGCTTCTGATGTCATGTTTAACTTCCCAATTTTCTTTCTAGGTCGTCGTGTCACATAATAGGTGGGTGTTGTCATTTCTTGTGTTTTCTTGATGGTGGATTTCATCGTTTGACTTGCTTCTGGTGTCGCTCGCGTTGCATATTTTACTTCCCACTTTCTTTCTAGGTCGTCCTTGGTTTTAGTTTTGCACTGTGTCAACTTTATAGGTGGATGTTGTCATTTCTTGTTTGACTTTATGGTGGATTTCGTTGTTTGATTTGCTCATGTCTAACTTCCACTTTTTTTCTAGATTGTCAGTTTCATGCCATGTCTCCATTATAGGCGAATAACTAGCAGATATCGTCATTTCTTGTGTTGATTATATGGTTAATTTCGTCGTTTGATTTGTTTCTAGCATCATTAATGTTGCATGTCTAACTTCTCACTTTTCTTTCTAATTCGTTTTTGATATCAATCAATTCACGCCGTGTCACTACTGTAGATAGGTATCATCATTTCTTGTGTTGGCTTTATTGTGGATTCGTAGTTGACTTAACTTTCTACTATTTCTTTAGGTGTTTTTGATATCAATTTCATGTTGTATAACTATTATATGTGGGTATTGCTGTTGTTTTATAGTTGATTTGACTTGTTTTGGTATTGCTCATTTTGTATGTCTAACCCCTACTTTATTTTTAGGTGTTCTTGGTAGTGGTATTGCTTAGTGTTAGGTTGGAATTTGAGTAATATTAGGTGATTTGTTAGGTCTTTAGATAGGTTTTTTAATTTATTTTGAATATTCTATGCAACGATCCAATATTTTTTGTGTATATTAAAGTATTAGCTGTTCGATGTAAAAGTATCTGAGCAGCTCAGCTTTTTATCTCGAATCAATCACGGCTATATAGTAATTGATTGCTGATGCATTAACGTGATTTATCATATGATTTTTGCCTTTATTTATTTCATTTGATGCATTGTATGATTTCGTTATGATTTTATGATGCTAGTAGTATTTAAGGGGAACAGAGGGTTTTTTTCTTTTTTTTTAGAAAAGTTAATTTCTGTTTTATCTGCAGTGATAGTACAGTACGCAAAAAATTTTTTAGAATACTCTAGAATAAATCATAAAACCATTCATATCTTAAATTTTCCCTTATGAAACTGCCTTTTATTTTCTAAGTAAATTCATTCCTTGCAAAATTTTGTATATAAATAGTTTATATATCATATGCATACTATATATATTTCACATACTATACACACTATACAACTATACATACAGTACGTACTGTATGTACTGTACGCTAAAGAAATTCAGACATCATATAAATGGCATATTACTATTTATCTGCTTAACCGACTTTGGTTTTTTCAACCCTCCCTACCTAGCTCTTGTGCATGAACTTGGCACTCGTATAAACTTGTGACTCACAAATTAAACTCAGAAGAGTTCTCGAATTATCAGATTGAATTACTTATTTGAGTTTTGTTCGAATGATTCAGGTCACGGTAATTATTCATTTATAAATTGCGTTACAAAGGCAAATATTAGGTTAGGGTTGGGGTGAGTGCTTAGTTAGGGTTTGGGTTAGGGTTATTCATTTTTGACATGAGGGCGAAATTTTGATGGCAATACTAAATTATGTCATAGTGTGCCTTGCACCAATATAATGCGAATTAAAAAATAAGTCTGAATTAAAAATATAAGTCAATTAAAAATTGATCGATTCTGATCCAGCCGACTATTAGTCCGATGCATTCCGATGCATCCGACCCAGAATTTCGGACCCCGCACACAGTGTACCCCGCACCAAAAATAAACGCCCTTTATTATATTGAACAAATTTTACATAATAATTATATTTAGTTTACCTAATAAAAAATTTTTAATATACAGTAATTATGATAACTAATTTTTAAAAATTACTAATTTCTTACTAGCATAATATTACACAAAATTGTATAACTTTAATAATTTAAAAAATTTTGTATAGAATTTTGCAAACTTTTTTTTATTAAAAATTTTAGATTTAAATATTTATTTAGCTCAATATAAATTTTCAAAAAGTGTTTACAATGCTCTGGTAGCTTTCTGTATGAGTTATAAATCTGAAAAAATAGTGATCTCAAATAGAATTTTATTTTGAATACTTTTGAATAATTTAAGTACTTTGTATTTTTAGAAGTGTAACATTATTTCTAGATACAATACAAAAATTATCCTCAAAAGTCAGAGAAGTACTTTATACAGAGTACTTTAAAGAGTATTTTATAGTAATTGATTAATCAAATTTGATTTGTAATACTATAGTATATACTAAGTTAAATAAATTTTATATATAATCTCAATTTTTTTTTGTTGATTGTTTCTAGTATTTAGAACTTACTTACATATAGTAATATAATTAAATACTAGCATTGAATTAGGGTGGAGGGCACAGGGTTCATGGGCATGCCCCCCCTTGGGCATGCCCCCGGGCATGCCTCTGGGCATGCCTTTAAACTAAAAGGCATGCCCCTAGTAGGGGCATAACCCTGAGGGCATACCTAAAATTTTGATTGGCTAATATCAAAATCAACATCACGTATCTTGTAAAACCCGATTAACATAAGGTAGAGTATTATATTAAAACTTGCTTATATAAAAATTTTTAGGAATAGCATATTTATTTACAAAATTTATTGAAATAGATTACTTAGCTAAATTTGCAATTGGTGTACAGCTTTCTAAACAATATAAAACTGTGACGTATAAGCTATTCATTTTTTTCAAAAATTATAAAGGTTAAGTACTCAGTAATGTCATAACAGATCTAATTGGCACATGACATTGCATATCGTGTGATGAAAAACTATGAAGAGGGCATGCCCGGGCATAGAGGGGCATGCCTTGAGCCTTGGGCATGCCCCTAGAGGCATGCCCAATAATTTTCCCGTGCCCCCCACCCTACATTGAATGCAAAAATATTTGTTTTAAATAAAGTTCTTGAGTTTTTGATTATTTTTGCATAGTGAATATAAATGTTTTTTTTGAAGCTAAAGATGGTTTTAGAGTAATTTTATATTAGTAAAATGGGATACTTTCAAAAAGTACTTTAAACTAATTTATATTATTCACACAAATGTTAACCTATTGTAACTATTGGTTGTAAGAGCCATAAGGAATATCAGGTCCAATTGAATGCAGATTATAATGTTATGAGTTAAATTAATCAGAGTTGAGCTATCATTTAATAATTATATTAGACTATGTGATTGATTTAAATAAAATTTATATTATCAAATTAAATATCAGAGGGTTTATTATAAAGTAATAACAATTAATAAAAAAACAATAAAATAATGTAATAACACAAAATACTAATAAAATAATACAATAAATATATACTAAGCTAAAATACAATGCAATAAGAATCCAATTCTTATTATAAAACCTATCCCTTAGATTGTAACACAGGCAAATTTGCCTGCGTATTTTAAAATTTTTAATAAAATTTTAAATATTGATTTTAGCCATATCTTTTCTAAGTAAAAAATATTCTTTAAGTTTTGTTTTAGTAACTTTGTTATAAAATTTTTTTAAAATCATTAGAAAACTTTAATATAATAAATGTTTAAAGTTCTTGTATTGGCATTTTTACTATTAAAATTTTTCTTTAGATTTTTTCAAATTTTATATGTTCCCGTCTATAAAAAAAATCTTTACTTCTAATACAAGTCTTAATTTTTACAAGTAAATCATTAAAGTTGCAATAATGAAAGTTGTCATCCTTTATATAAACTACAATATTGTCTTAAGAACTATAGTTCTAAAACTAAAACTAAATAAGATCGCAGAAAAATTGTAATAAAATTTTTTAAAAAAATTTTTTCTTAAAATTATCTATTTTCAGCTTATATGTAACTATAATTTATTTTCTTATAATATAAAAACTAATTTTGCAAAAAAGTAATCCTTATTTTCAAATATAATTGTACAAAGTTTTATTTAATTATTTTAGTATTTTAAAAAAGTAAATCAGAGCTAAAAAAGTGCAAAAACGCAGGCAAATTTGCCTGTGTTCTACTACAATCTAAGGGATAATTAAGATATCGTAGTTTGAAGAAAACTTTATTATAGCAAAAACTCAAACTTTAAATACTTTTTGACTTATTAAGAACTATTGCATTACTATCTTATAGTTTGTATAATTCTCTATTTTAAAGGTAGAGAGTTTGTAAATCATTTCTATTAATAGATTAGTAACAAAAAATATTTTTACTGCGGATTAAAAAGTTGTTATATATAAAAGTTAATTTTTTATGATGTAATAATATAGGCAATGCCAATATGTGGGTTGCAGGTATGGTAGCTAGTATAAAACCTTCGGGTGGCTATTTAAATAGGCAACCAAAAGTGCAGGTGTGGCCAGTTGTACTCTCGTTAATGAAACAAATGTCAGTGAATCCTCATGTGGGTCACCGATGACCCTAATTCTTGAATAAAATTTTCTAAGTCCCAAGACGGGCACTTTAACAATAAAAAAAAATAAGCTATTCAAGTTTATAATATTTATTAATGAATTTTCTTTTACTTGTATTGAATTAGAGATAAGTACCACATACAGTAATTAAAAAATAAAGCATGGGGATGTAATTTCAAATTTTAGTCTTAATTAAGCTTAATTCAAGACAAAATTTGAAACAATATTATTTCGCGGTTATACAGAATAAATTATTATAAATATCCAAAAGAAGCGTTTCAAGTCATAAATCTTTACTAATAGATTTATTTTGTTGAAGTTAATTGTATAATGCATTTATTAATTTAAATATTTAAAAAAGATCTTATGTTCATGAAATTTGGCTATTTTTTTAGTTATGCTAAATTGGGAGGTAATATATGATAAAAAAAAATAAAATTATTCAATTTTTTCTTTCGAGAGTAGAAATTTTTCTGCTATAGCTGTAAGGAAATGAGTTAAACAAATAGCAGCTTCTTCTATAAAGAAGTTTATAAAGAAATTTAGTGCTTGAAAACTAAATTGATGGGAATTTTAATTATAGTATATTATCAGGGGTCTTTCTTATATGCAAAATACAAACAACTAAATACCGTATTTACACGAAATAATGCTTATCTGTGCATTATATCGAGATGTGTGTGCACAATATTTCGAATCATTTTTGAAAATTTTGGTTACTGGAAGAACCCTCCTTTTGTTATATGGCCTATGTCTATTTAGGAGCGCATTATTTTGAACGCGCATGGCGTTATTTTAAGGGTAGGGTGAACGTAGATCATTTTCATATAAGATCGGGCTGCAAATTTTTTTCATGTAACAGATCATCACACATATAGAAATCGAACATGTATAGAACCTTCCATGCTGTATGATTGGTTGATGTAAATCACAGATCAATCACTAACTTCTAATTGCGTGTATGATAAGTTTTTTTTTCCCGTCAAGATGGGTAATTTTACCTGGGTACAACAAAAAAAAAAAAAAAGTTTCGAAAATATGAGAACTTCTTATATTTTTAAAACTGTTTTTTTTTTGTAGATCGCGGATTATTATATGACGTGAGTAAGTGCTTTCTTGATTTCTTGATTTCTTGATTTTACTGGTATAGTTACTAACATTTTCCTTGTAAAGTATTGAAATGTGGAGCATGGAATAGAACTTTGAGGCATTTGCTGTAAACTGAATTATATGATAAGTATTACTTTCTTTGTCTTATATTTATTTTAATTTTTTTTTTTAAACGGATATTTTCTTTTTTGCAGGTCTTAATTATGAGCTTGGGTTGGGGAATTGGAACTGGGATTATTATACAATATAAATAAGTACTTTTTTTCTTTTTTTATTGATTTCGTCAATATGGTCACGATAAATCTTCAATGTGGAACTTGGAACAGAACTTTGAGGCAAGTATTAGTTCTATTTACAGTTTTACTGCTTACCTCTGTGTTAACACTTTTTCTTTTAAGTTTACTTTGTATGGCGACAAAGCCAAGAACTTTCGCTTGTAAGAAACTTTGAAGGTTGTAGGGTTTATATATGCTTTAAGATATTTATTTCTTTACAAACTGTAAATTTGAATCCACTTTAAGTTAAATTCGAGACTTAAAAAATTTAAGTGGTCACGACGAAATAAATATGTATAGTATAAAAAAATTGACAGGCCATTTAAAAAATATTTTTTTTTTGGAACGCATTTTTAGGATTAAGGTTAGAGATCAGTTTTAGAATAGAGTTTGTACTAAACAAATATAATTGGGGTAAAGAAACCCATATTCCATTTTAATCTGATTTTATTATTATCCGCGACAATAAATGTCTTGAGGAAAAATTTTAATCTTATTATACAAAAAATAACTATGATCTTATTATCGCAGTACTTAATTAACTCAAAGTTTGATACTGGGTTAACTACCAATCCAGACGTTCAAATAGTCAAAAATGAGAACGAATTAATCGCTTGTTAAATTCTTCCAACTGAATAAAAAAAATAAATAATAAATATTCTCTTGAATACTTTATTAAAAGTTACACATTTTCAAGTAATGCTTCTGATTTAAAAAGCTGTGCCGCCAATTATAAAGTTACTTACTTTCGAGAAATTTATTGTTATTCTCTTACATGCCCGCCAATTCTGTAATAGTGATAAAGGGTGTGTTTAAAATTATTAATTCCAATCCCATGATAATCATAACAAATGAAAAATGAAAAAAATTGATTCTACCTGGGATGTAAATAATCTCTTGCCACTTGTGCTAATCGAATATAAAGATGCAAAACCATAATAATGAAATCTAAGATACAAATATAAATGCTTGGATTTGTGAGACGACGCTTTTTAATTGTTCGCTTTTAAATATTCAATTTCTGCTTAATTTGATTTAAATCAAAAGCAAAATAAATATAATAAAAATACCATTGCAATGTAAATCTTTGGCATGATTGCTTAGATGATGTAGAGGACGGGCAAAGCATTTAGCAAAGAACCTTGAAAAACCAATGTAACCTCATGATTAGTGAGAGGCAGAGCACTTGTAAAACACATCGCCAAGAGGTTGTAAGAGTACCAGCCTTGAAGTGTTTAATTATTGTTACTGGGGCCCCAATTTTGTTTATTATATATACGTTTTTGTATATTAACTGTTAACTAGATTAGCCGTGTCTTTAGAGTGCCTTAAAAAAAAAAAAACGTACTTAGTATGATGACTATGTAGTCCTGATTTTTGATTGGGCAATTATTTATTCTAGAATGTCGATTGAATAAAAAAAATTTTTGTACTACTTAGGCAAATTTCAATCAACTAGGCAAATTTTACGATATATGTATGTAGGTTTTTTTAAAATAGTATAAGTGTTTAAAGTTTCACTATTATAAATGGAAGGATCTGACCTATGCGGCACAAATTTTTGGTTAAAATTGGCCGTATTTTAAAAAATTTTTATTAGTGGCGTACTCGTGAAACATGCATAAAAATTTTTTTGCATGACGATCTTATATGAAAATGATCTACAATCACCCTACCCTTAAGTCAAAACAACAATTTCAATAATAATGGGAATTTTGAAATAATGCGCATATGCTTGGCGGCTCCAATTTTGAAGGATATTTTGGATGCAAGATTGGTCTCAGTGTTAATAAAGCTAATAACAGGCAATAGTTTCTGGGCAAAAGTAGAAAGAGCAATAGTCACTGAAAACTTACAGAGTAGAAGAAATGTAACAATTAAGGAGGCTCTAAATAGCAGTTCAAATACAACCAAAGGATGGACAGAGAGATGGAAGCCATATATACAAGCATGGAATCGGTTGGAGGGTAAAGTGCTAGGAGAAGGTAATGGACCTTGGGACCCTGGCGATCTTGAAATAGGAAATCAACATGGTAATTTTTCAGTAAAAAAAGCTACAGAATACCTACGTTCTAAAGTCAATGTTACTGCTAGCCAAACAGATCATGTAGGCTGGATTAAAGAAAAGTGGACTATTAATAGAAAGAAGGATGTGGTTTGGAGGCTAAAACTTAGGGCACTTCCTTTAGGCTATCGACTAGTACATATCAATCAGGAAGAAAATGGAGAATGTCCTGCATGCCCTGGAGAAATACAAACCCCATTACACTTCGCCCTGGAGTGTAAAATTAGTAAAATGATATGGTCCGAAGCATACAAACATCTGATAATATCAAATGAGGATGGACCCCCGAAGTCATGGGATGAAATTTTTTCTGCTACAAACATTGAAGAGCCTGCCAAACGTAAAGCAGCTATATGGCTGCATATCACCTGTCTATATGAGATCTGGTGTTGGTACGCCCAGGTCAAATAGGGACAGAAATGGATACCGGAATCGATACTACCTGATATAGTCCAGATGAGAATTAGTAAGGAGTTAAAGGTTCTGAAAGCTTTACAAAAGGAGGGACATAACAGTTTAAAGAAGGTAACGAAGTATCTTTATCTGAACTTTCTCAGATAGATTTTAGGGCAGGTAAGAAGGACTTGACCCGGAATAAAGATGTAAATAGTTCGATAGTCTATTTTTATTATAATATAATTTTGTATTAGGTGTCAGTCAGTAAATTATTAATAAAGTACGCCTACATGGCGTCCTCTTCGGAGGTTTGTTAAAAAAAAAAAATAAAAAAATAATGCGCATACGCGTTATTACGCGCAAATACGGTAGTACAAAATCTCATACATAATGCCGGTAAAAAATATATCAAAAAAAATAAAATAAAAATAAAATAAAATAACAAATAAAAAAGGAAAGTCTTATAAAGTGAATTAATTGTCCATAACTTCATCAAATCTTGTTAGCCCTACAAAAAAAAAATTGAATCATATTCAGATTTTATTCAGGTTATTATTTTTTAAAAATGAGCATTTTCACAACAAAAACCCATATAAAACCTATATAAATTCCTGAAAGCTTTTAAATTTTCTGAATATTTTCGATTTTCTGGTTATAATTTTATACAGAAAAAAAAATTATAACCAAGAAATTGGAAATATTCAGGAATTATGTAAGTTTAATATATGTTTTTGTTACGAAAATACTCATTTTTAAAAATAATAATCTGAACAAAATCTGAATATGATTTTTAAGTTTTTTTTATTTTATTTTTTTTTTTTATAGGATATATCATAAAACTTTTTATTTCAACAAAATTTGTATCAAAATTCAGAAGTTTGTAGATGGCACCAGTTGTTAGAATAGCAAGATTACTATAAGTTTTTCTGACCAAAAATTTTAAAATTTAAAAAGCTCTGACCAAAATTTATAAAATATTTGAGTTTTAAAAATTTTGATAGAATTTAAGTATCTTATCAAAAGTTTTAGAATTTTAAAATTCAAGCCAAATTTAAGTTTTTCCGGCCCTGTATTTGGAATTTTAAACTAGAATTTAGGCTTCCCAGCCCAGTGTTTGGATTATAAAGAAATTTTGGTCAGAATTTAAGTTCCCAGTTAGTGATGTAAATTTTACGCGCATGATGCAATTTGTACTAATTTATACAAGACCCGTACTTCGAATCTTTCGAAAAAATATTTATGCTAGTGACAACCTAAATCCAATCAACCAAATCAACAAAACTCAGATAACCTATGGATAAAAGTGGTTTATATTTGACGAGTAGTTACAAATAATAACCAAGGCTCCACTTGTAACTCAAGACAGGAACTTAAAAATAACCACAACTATCTATAGTACGTCAGGACAATTGGACGAAATAATCACAGCCGTCTCAGTAAGTCGAGAAAACAGCTGGACAGAATATCAGGTAGGTCTAGGGATGGTAAAAAAAAAAAAGGTTTAACCAGTTTTTTTAGACATTTTTTATTGTTTTTGGATTTTTTTTTTTTGCTGAAACCGAATATATTGCATCTGATTGCCATCCATCAGGCGAGGAAATTTTTTTAAAAAAGACGGTGCTATGTAATTTCAAATTTATTAGATATTACATAAGAATTATTTAATCACTTTAATTTTTTTTACCAAAGCTATTGCATTTTTAAATACATAATTTGCCTATCAGCCAAATACAACAATTCATTCTATATTAATTTTACGTTTGTTGATATTTGAAAGTTCAAGCATTACCACTATGTAAACCTTATTAAATAAGTTTTTGCGAATGAATTAAAGGAATACAACGCATTTATAATATATCCTTCTTATGCTAATTATTATTATTATCGTCGTCGTCGAATCAACCGCTATCTTTAATTTTTTAAGATACTTAAATTGTGGTTTCTCCGCAATAAATGCATTTTGACGAGGTGTTTTTCGACATGTTCCATATTGCTTTGAAAATTTTTTTATTCGATTTTTTTTTTTAAATGTTAGTAATTAATGTCAAAATCCCAAACAAGTTAGCCCGCATTAGGTTAGTGTTAGGGTTAATCCGGTCAATTTTTGTCGGATTTTATTTTTTGGGAAAATGATAGAATAGAGTCCAATAAATATTATATAATTATAATTACGCAATCGGACCATAACTATACAATAATGCATTAAACCATTTTTAACAGATTTAAATCGAACAAACATGATGTTTAAGATCGCGTTTAAACCATTTGCCATCCCTAGGTAGGTCACGTGTATAGCGAAAAGATCGTACATGGTAGTAGATCGTTTAGTTTATTTTAGCGAATGTGGGGAGTAGCAAAGTAATTAACAAAACATGTCAGCTCTTATGGTGTAAGGCCTTTATTATAAACTTTTCTTATATTAAGTTGAGTAAAACTCTTAACCTTCTTTTAATAGTTAAATGTATTATATATCTTAAAACTCTTAGAACTCTTAATCTCCTAAGATGCGTATAACTCATTAATGTCCTTTATCTCTTTCTCCTCTAAAGCTCTTAAATGTACTGAAAGAGTTTGGCTCTTTTATCCCGGGAAGCACTTTCATGGAATTGATTGATATAACCGTTAACTCGTGCTGTGCCACATCGACACTACGTGGGTTTGGGTCACAAACTACAGCCAGCATTAAACCTTATTTGGCCTGCGTTATGTTTATTGGCTCGCATCAATGGTTGGCAAATTACGTGAAATTTTCAGCAATCAAAATTACGGTATATGTAAATTGGATCATGTGAAAAATTTTGGCCAAAGCTTTTATAAATCTGGCATAAAATAAATATAAAATTATAGTTCCGAACATAATGATGGATAGGGTTGTTATAGTTTACTTGACAACATACTTTTGCTTGGTAAATTGCGGTAAGTTATCTGTAACTTATCCGGCATTTATATGATCATGTGAATTCTTTTGCCTTGATATTTTTAGGTTACGTAATCGTTTATGCAAAAACATCACAGGAAAAAACATCACATGGTCATATATATCTGCCGGATAACGTCAATATTGGACATACGACAAATAACAGGAAGTTTTTTTCATCGTCTGCCCAATATTGTATACTTACCTGGGCCAATTAATATAGGTATTAAAGTTGGCCAAATCATCTACCACTTCAATGGCTAAACAACTGACCAATTAAAAGCCAAATCATAGTACAATTTAGGCCAAATTTTATAAATTGAGTTATTTTGAGTTTATACGCGTAACTTACATACCTTACGACGTAAATTACATGTAACTTACATGAAATTTAACAACCCTAATGATGGATAGCTATTAATGCTGGCAAAACTTTTGTAACGCTAACACAATTATCATGTGACAATGCACTATTTAATGCAAAATTACATTACAGATTCGTAAGTTCAGAAGTTACATGTAATTATCATGTAAGTAAAAATGTAATTTTTGTAATGCCAACCCTACTCGCATCATATACAAATTCATGCATGTGGATTATAATTTCAGTTGGAACTTTAAAGTAAAATTTTGGCAAACTTAAATTTTTCCGACCCAAAAATTTAGAAATTTAATGATAAATTTGACCCGAATTAATTTTTCCCCGGCATAATATTTGGATTTTTTTTTTAACAAAAAGGTAATGCTGCGCCAAGACCATATAGTTTGCCAATTACCAATATTTATTTTTTATATATTAATATTATATAATCTTACAAGTATTTTGATGAACGTGTGAATAATGAGTTCATTATCTGTTATTATAATGATTAATGCGCCAACGTAAAAAGGGCAAAAGATAAATCACAAGCTTATGGGTATTATATTTCGGTGATCTTTTTTTAAGCTAAGATCCAAATCAAACTTATGAGTTGAACTATAATAAACAGAGAAATATGTTTATATAGCCGATCAAACAGATCTGTAGTACATGATAATGAATAATAATTAATTGTTTTTTAGCTTATTGGCGTTGTTAAATTTAGTAATTGATTTATGTAATATTTGAACACATTGATTTAAGTTCGTAAAGTTTGAACGCAGTTTGATGCGTAAAGGCGTGTGTGTGTTTATTAAAACAAAATACGATGCTTAAGACTAACAACAGGTAAAAATAGGAACCCCACGATAGCAAAGGGACAATGGGGCGAATTTTTTTTTTTTATTTCTTGAAAAATTAGAGTAGTAGGCATATAATTTTACAAAATTATGGAATCAAAATTTTTGGTCCATTACGGTTTTGGGGTGGATATTTCCGACTCTTTTCAAAATTAGGGTCAATTCCTAGATAAACAAACAGATGCTTATCGCGGCGCGTAATGCTGGATCATGAATAAATTCTTTTTATTCTTAAAAAATTGTATATACCTATTTAATTTTAAATATTTAAAATAAATTAAATTTCAAATTATATTTTTTTGATTTTTTAAAAATATAAATAAACAATAAGGTTTCAAAAAATCTCTTTATTTATGTATACATGATTTTCAGTAAGGAATTTTGTCATTGTTATAGCAAATACATTAATGTTAAATCTCGGACAAACTTTTTAAGTTATAAACTCATTTTTTATTAAAATTAAAAATTCATCAACACTAACTATTGAAATTAGAATTAATACTTGGACTCTATAGGGTAACTTTCTTGTGATTGGTCAATTTTATTCAACTGAATTTATACAGTTTGGAGTACTTTTACGCTCCAACATAGTAAATTTTTTTTAATGTAACCATCGTTCATAATACTACAGAAGACTTTTTTACAAACGAAGATTTGAGTATCTTGGGTATCTCTGGGATTCGTCTTACCTAATTATACTTCACTTATAGTAGCTTTTTAAGCTAAAAAAATAGTAATGAGTAATAAATATAGACGTCAAAGTCCTTAATTAACTCACAAAAAGTGTAACAAACTGATTTAAAAAAAATCTTGAAAGAAATAATAACTTTGATCTTATATTAAATAATCTACAGGCATTCGAAGCTTTATTTAAATTAAAGAAGCAATCGGTAAGAAATTATATGTTTCGGTTCTTGACATTAATTAGTTAAAATTTGGGGTTTTTAATGTTGTTTAAGAACGCAATAAAAGGTTATATATTTATTTTTGATTGATTTATTTTTTATTAAATAGATTCTACTTTATTCACTCGTAATATACTCTTGAGATAGTTTATTATGAATCACGGGAGATTGCGTCGTCTCTATCGTTTAATAAAGAAGCTTCATTTGTCTTAAATTGTATTATGATAAATTATTTTAATTTGTTTCTACGTACGTACGTACGTAAAATTGAGTTGCTGTTGATTATAAAAATTTGAGTTATAAGTTAGTACCGTGGCATATATAAAATTTACATTATATATTATTTATAACCTATAAATTGATTGGTTAGTTGTCGCATGGTCGTTAAAATAACCAATCATAAAGTGGTTTTCAATTTACGTGATCAGCCAATCACGAGAAAGTTATCCTATAGACTTGGACCCGGATCTTGATTGGCCAAAAATATGATCGACATTTTATAAATAACAATGGTTTTTTGTAAAACTTATTATTGACTGATTGACACTTTATAACTTGTTCACGTGAAGTTAGAAACTTTTAATCGAAAAAACTGTAGATTTTTATTAAGCTGTTTCGTTTTAAAATGGCAAAAATTTAATGTAATTTCTTTGTGTTACATACTGGCATTGTCAGAATCGCTTCTAGTAAAAGTTGGTGGAAAACTTGATCCCACTTGATCCCAAACCTTTATATAAAATCTATACTTCTAAAAACAATCTGGCGAAATTTTAGGTAACCTTAATTATAAAAAATTTTGACTTCCAATTCGAATTAAATTTTCTATGTAAACCAATATAAAACGTTTGTGTAACTGTGCTTTTCAATAGAAAATAAACATCCAATAAAAACCAACTTCCACCATGCTGATCCAGGTATTTAACTCTAATTGAAACTATAATACACATAATTAAAATTGCAGAACCACCTACTGCTAAAGTCACAAACTCACTTGTAGTTTGTTATCTTGGATAAGTTACCCGAGCAATTGAATTACATCAGCAAATTAGACAGATTCTTCTATGACAGTTTGGGCTTATCGTTATCATTATTACTCAGGCCCATTTCTTATCATTATTGTTATCATTGTTTCTATTATAAAATTAGCAGACCAATTTGGCAGGGCTTGGGTATTTTTATTAATTCATGCAATTGTAAGATCTTTCTAAAAAGTTAAATATCACTACCGATACAGTATAATCTAAGCTTTAGTGAAGGCTGCGGTAGAGTCATATGATCAATTAATCAATATACATGTGACCTTGCCAGCCAATTAAATTTAATTTAAATATTGTATCATGTTCAACCTATACATTACTATGTTATATAATTATATTGTTAAATAAAATAAAAAACTACGAGAGCAACCAAGTTTTATCCAGATTTATTAAAGCAAAATACATTATACGTAACTAGTTAAGAATAACATTAATATCAATTATTTGGCATTCTAAAAATATTTGAGTTGTATAAAAAGGAATCAAAGAATAACTTATACGTACCAGATTTACTTTTTATTTAATTTGCGTTAGAAGAATAATAAGTATACAAAGATTGTAGAATACGGTAATTTGGCAAATGATCACGTGCCGCTCTGCGGCACGTGTAGCCAATCATTTGTCAAATTACTGTATTCGACAATTTGCCCAATATTGGTGTTATCTGGCAATTTATGATCATGATTTGTAGGGAGTTGCTCGCTGAATTTAATTTAAATAAACATGTTTACATCATAACACATGAAAAAATAACAAGAAATAATTTCATGATCATATGAGTTTGCCGGATAAGTACATATAGAGAATTTAATTTTAAACTAATAAGGATATACAGATCATTGAACATGTCTGCTGACCGATACTCTCAATAAAAAGTCGACATAATCTAGAATATGCAGTGCGCAAATCATTACATTATATACACATATGGAAGGAATGGATCATTAATAATAAATGCTGTGTTTATAACAGTGAAACAAGAGCAATTATCACTTTATTGCATTTTCTCTATACATTTATAGATTTCTCAAATAAATATTTTGATTCATTTATTTTCTTACTATAGGACCTTCGTTTCCTTGGTAGCTTTCTATGACAGTATTAATGTTATGATCCGATACTGTAATAAAGCTATGTAATTTGATTGGTCAGTAATTACCAATTAGACGAATTTCTGCTCGTGAAGTACACTCACGTCCGTAGCAAGAATCGATCTGGAGTACAACAAATATGTAAATAATAAATAAAGGTTTAAATTATAAAATAGTCTTATACTCACCACTTAGTAATTTAATAAATAATTAGAGTTATTTTCTTTAATAGTGGATTATTACGTATATAAAGTTTTTAATTTATAAAAAAGTCTTATATACTCACTTCCTAATCCTAATAAATTAATTTACATATAAGTAATTAGATATTTTCTTTAATAGTTATTACGTATAAAGTTTTTAATTTATAAAATAGTCTTATATACTCACTTCCTAATCCTAATAAATTAATTTACATATAAATAATTAGATATTTTCTTTAATAGTAGTTGTTACGTATAAAGTTTTTAATTTATAAAATAGTCTTATACTCACGACCTAATAATTTAATTTACATATAAATAATTAGAGTTATTTTCTTCAATAGTGGATTATTACGTATATAAAGTTTTTAATTTATAAAAAAGTCTTATATACTCACTTCCTAATCCTAATAAATTAATTTACATATAAGTAATTAGATATTTTCTTTAATAGTTATTACGTATAAAGTTTTTAATTTATAAAATAGTCTTATATACTCACTTCCTAATCCTAATAAATTAATTTACATATAAATAATTAGATATTTTCTTTAATAGTAGTTGTTACGTATAAAGTTTTTAATTTATAAAATAGTCTTATACTCACGACCTAATAATTTAATTTACATATAAATAATTAGAGTTATTTTCTTCAATAGTGGATTATTACGTATATAAAGTTTTTAATTTATAAAAAAGTCTTATATACTCACTTCCTAATCCTAATAAATTAATTTACATATAAGTAATTAGATATTTTCTTTAATAGTTATTACGTATAAAGTTTTTAATTTATAAAATAGTCTTATATACTCACTTCCTAATCCTAATAAATTAATTTACATATAAATAATTAGATATTTTCTTTAATAGTAGTTGTTACGTATAAAGTTTTTAATTTATAAAATAGTCTTATACTCACGACCTAATAATTTAATTTACATATAAATAATTAGAGATATTTTCTTTAATAGTAGATTATTACGTATAAAGTTTTTAATTTATAAAATAGTCTTATACTCACATCCTAATAATTTAATTTAGGTTATTACACATAAAGTTTGAGGGTTATCATTCATCGTCAGTGCGATGCATCGCTATCATGATTGACCAATTAGGATTCAGGATCGGGTGTAACATGAAAATCGAAGCGATTATGACTTTTTTTAAAAAATCGCTTCTGACTCAGAATATTTTGCCTATGAAACCACCTTTTTTATTCTAATAAAAAAATTCCTTGAGAAATTTTTGGTTATGAAGTCCTTTAGGTACTACCATACCCTACCTGAACCCTAACCTAACCTTTGCTTCAGTCGTTGTTTTGATTTTATAGACCGGCGATGCATCGCACTCACTGATAATTGTCAAAGTTTTTAATTTTAAAATACTCTTATACTCACTCCCTAATAAATAAATTTACATATAATTAGAGATATGTTCTTTAATAGCAGATTATTACGTATAAAGTTTTTATAGTCTTATACTTACCTCCTAATAATTTTTAATTTACGTATAATAATTTAATTTACGTATAAATAATTAGAGCTTTTCTTTCATAGTAAATTATCACGTATAAAGTTTTTAATTTAGAAAATAATCTTATACTCACGGGCTAATAATTTAATTTACATATAAATAGAGGTATTTTCTTTAATATCAGATTATTGCGTATAAAGTTTTAATTTATTATACTCACACACTAATAATGTAATTTACGTATAAATAATTAGATATTTTCTTTAATACTAGATTATCACGTATAAAGTTTTTAATTTATAAAAGAGTCTTATACTCACGGGCTAATAATTCATTTACATATAAATAATTAGAGATATTTTCTTTAACAGTAGATTTTTACTTATGAAGTTTTTAATTTATAAATGGTCTTATACTCACGCCCTAATAATGTAATTTACGTATAAATAATTAGATATTTGCTTTAACAGTAGATTATTACTTATGAAGTTTTTAATTTTAAAATGTTCCTATACTCACGTCCTAATAATAATGAATTTACGTATAAATAATTAGAGAGATTTTCTTTAATAGTAGATTATTACGAATAAAGTTTTAATTTTAAAATGGTCTTATACTCACAGTCTAATAATTTAAATAATTAGAGAGATTTTCTTTAATAGTAGATTATCACGTATAAAGTTTTAATTTATAAAATAGTCTTATACGCACATTCTAATAATTTAAATAATTAGAGATATTGTCTTTAAAGTAGATTATTACGTATAAAATCTTTAATTTATAACATAGTCTTATACTCACGAGCTAATAATTTAAATAATTAGTTATTTCTTTAAAGTAGATTATCACGTATAAAGTTTTTAATTTATAAAACAGTCATACTCACAGACTAATAATTTAATTTACGTATAAATAATTAGAGATATTTTCTTTAATAGTAGATTATCACGCATAAAGTTTTAATTTATAAAATAGTCTTATACTCACATACTAATAATATATAATTAGAGATATTTTCTTTGATAGTAGATTATTACGTATAAAATTTTCATTTATTTTACTCACACACTAATAATTTAATTTAATATAAATAATAAGAAATATTTCTTTAATAGTAGATTATCAGATATAAATTATTAATTTATAAAATAGTCTTATACTCACGTACTAAGAATTTAAATTACATATAAATAATTAGATATTTTCTTTAATAGTAGATTTATTACGTATGAAGTTTTTAATTTATAAATAGTCTTATACTCACGGTCTAATAATGTAATTTATATATGAATAGAGATATTTTCTTTAAAGGTATTATTACGTATGAAGTTTTTAATTTATAAACTCACCAACTGATAATTTAATTTACGTATAAATAATTAGAGATATTACGTATAAAGTTTTTAATTTATAAAATAGTCTTATACTCACTCCCTAATAAATTTATTTACATATAAATAATTAGAGATATTTACTTTAATAGTAGATTATTACGTATAAAATTTTTAATTTATAAAATAGTCTTATACTCACGGTCTAATAATTTAATTTACGTATAAAGAATTAGATATTTTCTTTAATAGTAGATTTATTACGTATAAAGTTTTTAATTTATAAATAGTCTTATACTCACGGTCTAATAATTTAATTAACATATAAATAATTTAGAGATATTTTCTTTAATAGTAGGTTATTTCGTATAAAGTTTTTAATTTATAAATAATCTTATACTCACTTTCTAGAGATATTTTTCTTTAATAGTAAGTTATTACGTATAAAGCTTTTAATATATAAAATAGTCTTATACTCACGTCCTAATAAATTTACATATAAATAATTAGAGATATTTTTCTTTCATAGTAGATTATTACGTATAAAGTTGTTAATTTATAAAATAGTTTTATTACTCACGTCCTAATAAATTTATTTACATATAAATATTTAGATATTTTCTTTAGTGGTAGGTTATTACGTATCATGTTTTTAATTTATAAAATAGTATTATACTCACGAACTAATAATTTAATTTACATATAAATAATTAGATATTTTCTTTAATCGTAGATTATTGCGTACTAGTTATCAGTCGTGTCGTAGATGATAACTGATATTCATCTACTAAAGACTCGATTGATAACTTTGTTATCCGACATGTCTTCGTATAACTTATTCGGTCACCTAATATACAAAATTCACTCGCCTCGCAAGAGATGAGTGAATTTTGAATATTATATTAGGTGACCGAATAAGTTATACGGAAATCATTCAGTGATCACATAGGACGTGTCTGATAAGTATAAAGTTTTAATTTATAAATAGTCTTATACTCACAAACTAATAATTTAATTTACGTATAAATAATTAGAAATATTTTCTTTAATAGTAGATTACCACTATAAAGTTTTTAATTTATAAAATAGTTTTATACTCACGAACTAATAATTTAATTTACGTATAAATAAGATATTTTCTTTAATAGTAAATTATTACGTATAAAGTTTAATTTATAAAATAGTCTCATACTCACATCCTAATAATGTAATTTACATATAAATAATTAAAGATATATTTTTTAATAGAAGATAATTACATATAAAGTTTTTAATTTATAAAAAGAGTCTTATACTCACTCCCTAATAATTTAATTTACATATAAATAATAGTAGATTATTACCTATAGAGTTTTTAATTTATAAAATAGTCTCATACTCACATCCTAATAATGTAATTTACATATAAATAATTAGATATATTTTCAATAGAAGATTACACATTATTACAAAGTTTTTAATTTATAAAAAGAGTCTTATACTCACTTCCTAATAATTTAATTTACATATAAATAATTAGAGATATTTTCTTTAATAGTAGATTATTACGTATAAAGTTTTTAATTTATAAAACAGGCTTATACTCACGGTCTAATAAATTAAATAATTAGATATTTCTTCAATAGTAGATTATTAGGTATGAAGTTTTTAATTTATAAAATAGTCTTATACTCACGATCTAATAATTGAAATAATTAGAGACATTTTCTTTAATAATAGATTACGTATGAAGTTTTAATTGATTATACTCACACACTAATAATTTATATATAAATAATTAGAGATATTTTCTTTAATAGTAGATTATTACATATAAAGCTTTAATTTATAAAATATACTCACAATCTAATAATTTAAATAATTAGTGATATTTTTTTTAATAGTAGATTATTACGTTTTAAGTTTTTATTTATAAAATAGTCTCATACTCACATCCTGATAATGTAGTTTACATATAAATAATTAAAGATATATTTTTTAATAGAAGATTATTACATATAATTACGTATAAAGGTTTAATTTATAAAATAGGCTTATACTCACTCTCTAATAATTTAATTTACGCATAAATAATTAGATATCTTCAATAGTAGATTATTAATATAAAGTTTTTGATTTATGAAATAGTTTTATACTCACGTGCTAATAATTTAATTTACATATAAATAATTAGATTATTATAAAGTTTTTAAGTTATAAACAGTCTCATACTCACAGCTTAGTGATTTAAATATAAATAATTAGAGAAGTTTTATTTAATAATAGATTTAATAATAGATTATTTAAATAATAAATTTTGATGATTTAGTACTTCGTTTTATTACAGCTGCCCAGGAAGGGGTAATAATTGTCATTTGGACAATTAAAATCAAAATTGCTAAGATTTTTGCGGATTGCATTTTTTTTATTTTGTAAGAAAAGGTTGTCTGTTAACTTATACTTTTTTAAAAAAAAAATGAATAGCAAGTAAAAAGCATGGGTTTATATAATAATAAAATTTCAACCATGATATCAAAGCCACTCAGGCTCAAAGTCAGACCATACAAAACCATAATAAATTTTTCTTCATGCAGCCACAAACAATAAGCTTATTCTTTGAAAACATTATCCAATAAGTAAATTTTTGAAGCCACTACTCAGTAGAAACAATAATAAATTTGTATATAAAAAATATACAATAAAATTTTCAATTAAAAAAACATTTAACGAGTAAAATTATTCATGAAATATATCTTCATACTAGGGTCCGGAAAAAAAGCCCGATCGATTTCGGAATTTTTGAAGGCTGCAAAAATAGTGATCCACAATCCACAATTGGTGAATTAGTATATCAGATATGTAATTAGTACGTACGTACGCACTACCGGTACTAATTACATAAGTTTATACTAATTCACCAATTATGGGTAGGCTTCAAAAATTCCGATATCGATCGGGCTTTTTTCCGGTCCCTACTTTAGACCAATTTTTTTACTTCCCAATTTATAAATTAGTGTGAAGCATAGCCATATTATAAAAAAGTGTCAGCATTACAGTCGTTAGGGGAAACTGCTTTGCGCAAATGGCGAAAGGCGAAACCCCTGGCGAAGGTCAAAGCTCTCAGCAAAGTTTAAATTCTCTAAGACTTTGGAAAAGACTGAACCATGTTGGTGAATGAAAATATTTGCGTGTGTCTATAAAACACAGTATGTGGCTCATATAGAGAAATGTACCTGAGCCACGTTGTTGAATGAAATATTTGTATGTGGCTATTAATCACAGCATGTTACAAAGAAACCATGTAGAATAAAATATGGCTATTAAAAACAGCATATGGCTTATATAAAAAAACATGCGTACGTACGTACGTACCTAAGCCGTATTGGTGAATGAAAATATTTGCATGTAGTTATTAAGCACGCATGTGGCTTTTACTGTATAAAGAAACAACATAAGTCAAAATTGGAAATTGGTAAGTGAATTTATTTGCATTTTCAATTGTGTAATGTGAATTCGATTCTACAATTTTTACACTAAAATCACTGACGTATGTTTATTAAAGATAAGTACCTAAGCAGTGTTGGCAAATGGACACTTTTAGACAATTTTGAACATGTTTTTGACAGCTTTCATGCGGAGTGATGGTAGATCACGTGATCGAAAAGCAAGTGCCCGAAAGGAATAACATATACCAGCAGCGCCACCCCCAAATAAACAAAGGAATGAATGACATAAATAATGCAAACGGAATAAGTGGGAATTTTGGTTATCGTTAACCCAAATAGAAATTTCTCTCACCCTACAACGCCATGGCGTAGGATCGATTTTCCGTTTACGTGATTTTCCGACATAAGCTGGCCAATTAAAAATCAGGATCAAGTGTAACGTAAAGAAAATCAAAAAACCGTTTATCATAAAAATTTAGACTAGTAAATCGCTTTTATGTTCCTAATAAAAAAATTTCCTCGCTATATTATAGCTTTTTATAACCTTTACCCAAACCCAAACCCTACATAAATTAATTTTTTTTGTTTAACTACTATTGCATCGGAAATCATGTGAGCGGAAAATCGATCCTATGCCCTGTCAGTTTCGACCTACCCAAGCAATAGCACCCGGCATTTTTTCAAATGCTCAAAAAAAGTGGGAAAAAAATTCTAACGATGTTGATTTTTTTTCTTTTTTTTATTTATTATTTTTATTTATTTAAACAGGCGCACTTTAGGCGTAGTATCCGCATCATATCTAAGCCATACACAACATCTACTTTTTTTATTTTTATTTACACAAAAACAAAAAAAATTTACATATTACATTACTTAATCGAACCAATGCAAAAAAAAATCAAATTCTTTCGTTACGATTTTTCGCTACAGCCTTTGACGAACACTGATTATCAATTCATCATACCAGCGAAAAATCAGAAGAAAAAAACCCCAAATTCTAAAACAGACTCACAAGCGTAAAAAGGAAGTTTTTTTTTAATGGAATTAAGTTGCTTTTAACCGATTCAAATTCTTTTTTTTCCTGCATCTAATATAGTAACGCATCGATTCATATCGATTCATATCGATCTAATATAATAAAAATGTTGAGTGGAAAAATTTCCTTTATAGATTAAAAGGAAATTTTGACTGCTAATCATATGCACAAAAGCGACACAAAATACGATAAATAGGAGCGCATCCACTTATTTGCAAACACCTGGAGAGGAAATAGCCAATCGGAGAATGCAAATTTTGACTATTCAGGATCAGCCCGACGAAGAATCCGAACACGCATAAAAGAAGAAAAAAGCGAAAATATGCAAAAACTAATGCTTAAATCGACCTTAGTGCACTAATTAAAATGCGGGAATGAAATTTTACATATAATAAGCATCATCTTACGCACTTAGTTTATTTACAAAATCGGATTCCTTTTCCGGTTTGTATTATCCGCGCAAATAAATAAAAACAAATAGAAGCAGTCAAAATTGAATATCTTTAATAATATTAATAATAAATACAGTAGGTGCCTCTAAAAGAAAATAAGATTTTGTGCTTAAAATTTTCAAGGCTAAGTTGATTAATTATAAGTTCAAAAGCCTGGAATCTAATTTTCTTTTAAAAGTACTAAATACAAATACAAGGCTATGTTGTACTTAATAACTACACGCAAATATTTATTTACCTATATGACGTAACTTTATTTCTTTAGATAAGCCTTAATAATCATCCACAAATATTTCATTTACCGACATTTCTTAGAATAATAATGGTTTTGAATAGCTTTTACTGTAACAACTTTAGCAATCTGAACAGGATTTTGGCCATACGAAAAGCATCATGTCACACGTTTGTAAAAATATATATTTTGTTGGGGGGTGATGCCGGCATATGTTATTTAGGTCGGAGATAGCTTTATTAAACTAACAAAGTGTTAGGTTGGTACATTGAAAAATAACTGGCAAGGATTGGCCAGTACGGCAAAGACATCCCAAAAGATATGCAATAATTATTGCGCTGGGAGTCGCCGTAGGAATGCTAGCCGGTGGTTTCCCGCTTTGCCGAAGGCAAGCCGGCTGTGAGCAGAGAATACATGAGAGATGCAGGCGGAGGAATGGTAGAATCACGTGATTATCTGAAGGGTGGGTTAGGTAGGTCGAAATTGACAGGGCATAGGATCGATTTTCCGCTCACGTGATGTTCCGATGCAATAGTAGTTAAACAAAAAATTAATTTATGTAGGGTTTGGGTTTGAGTAAAGGTTAGAAAGAGCTATAGTATAGCAAAATTGCACGAGGAAAATTTTTTTATAGGAACATAAAAGCGATTTACTAGTCTAAATTGTATGATAAACGGTTTTTTTGCAAAAGCGAATGTTTTTTGATTTTCTTTACGTTACACCTGATCCTGAGTTTTAATTGGCCAGCTTATGTCGGAAAATCACGTAAACGGAAAATCGATCCTACGTCCTGGCGTTGTAGGGTGGGTCTGGAGAAATTTCTGTTTGGGTTAACGATAACCGAAGTTCCCACTTCTTTCGTTTGCATTATTTATGCCATGTTCATTCCTTTGTTTATTTGGGGGCTTCATTTGGCGCTGTTGGTATATGTTATTACTTAAATCGGGCACTTGCTTTTCGATCACGTGATCTACCATCACATCGCATGAAAAGCTGTCAAAAACATGTTCAAAATTGTCTAAAAGTGTCCATTTGCCAACATTGCTTAGGTACTTATCTTTAATAACCATATGCAAATAAATTCACTTACCAATTTTGACTTATGTTGTTTCTTTATACAGTAAAAGCCACATACGTGCTTAATAACTACATGCAAATATTTTCATTCACCAATACGGCACGTACGTACGCATATTTTTTTATATAAGCCGTATGCTGTTTTTAATAGCCATATTTTATTCTACATGGTTTCTTTGTAACATGCTGTGATTAATAGCCACACACAAATATTTCATTCAACAACGTGGCTCAGGTACATTTCTTTACATGAGCCACATACTGTGCTTTATAGCCACACGCAAATATTTTATTCACCAACGTGGCTCAGGTACATTTCTTTATATGAGCCACATACTGTGTTTTATAGACACACACAAATATTTTCATTCACCAACATGGTTCAGTCTTTTCCAAAGTCTTAGAGAATTTAAACTTTGCTGAGAGCTTTGACCTTCGCCAGGGGTTTCGCCTTTCGCCATTTGCGCAAAGCAGTTTCGCCTAGCAACAGTAATGCTGACACTTTTTTGTAATATGGCTATGCTTCACACTAATTTATAAATTGGAAAGTTAAAAAAATTGGTCTGAAGTAGGGACCGGAAAAAAGCCCGATCGATTTCGGAATTTTTGAAGGCCATCCACAATTGGTGAATTAGTATAAACTTATGGAATTAGTACCGGTAGTCGTACGTACGTACGTACGTACTAATTACACATCTGATATACTAATTCACCAATTGTGGATTGTGGATCACTATTTTTGCAGCCTTCAAAAATTCCGAAATCGATTGGGTTTTTTTTCCGGACCCTAGTCTGAAGATATATTTCATGAATTTTAATTGAAAAATTAAATGTATATTTTTATATACAGATTTATTATTGTTTCTACTGATAATGGCTTCAAAACTTTACTTATTGGATAATGTTTTCAAAGAATAAGCTTATTGTTTGTGGCTGCGTGAAGAAAAGTTTATAATGGTTTTATATGTTCTGACTTTGAGCCTGAGTGGCTTTGATATCATGGTTGAAAAGTTATTATTATATAAAACCATGCTTTTTACTTGCTAGTCGTTTTTTTAAAAAAAGTATATAAGTTAACAGACAACCTTTTCTTACACAAAATCGTTTTTTTTTAAAAAAAAGTATAAGTTAACAGACAACCTTTTCTTAAAAAAAAAAAAATGCAATCCGCAAAAATCTTAGCAATTTTGATTTTAATTGTCCAAATGACAATTATTACCCCTTCCTGGGCACTTGCAGTAAAACGAGGTACTAAATCATCAAAATTTATTATTATTTAAATAATCTATTATTAAATCTATTATTAAATAAAACTTCTCTAATTATTTATATTTAAATCACTAAGATGTGAGTATGAGACTGTTTATAACTTAAAAACTTTATAAAAAAATCCAATTACTTATATGTAAATTACATTATTAGTCTGTGAGTATAAGATTATTTTATAAATTAAAACTTTATACGTAATAATATACTATTAAAGAAAATATCTAATTCTTTATACGTAAATTAAATTATTAGACCGTGAGTATAAGACTATTTTATAAATTAAAAACTTTATACGTAATTATATGTAATAATCTCCTATTAAAAAAATATATCTTTAATTATTTATATGTAAATTACATTATCAGTATGTGAGTATGAGACTATTTTATAAATAAAAACTTAAACGTAATAATCTACTATTAAAGAAAATATCACTAATTATTTATGTGTAAATTAAATTATTAGGTTGTGAGTATATGTTTATAAATTAAAACTTTATATGTAATAATCTACTATTAAAGAAAATATTTCTAATCATTTATATATAAATTATTAGTGCGTGAGTATAATCAATTAAAACTTCATACGTAATCTATTATTAAAGAAAATGTCTCTAATTATTTCAATTATTAGATCGTAAGTATAAGACTATTTTATAAATTAATAACTTTATACGTAATAATCTACTATAGAAGAAAATATCTAATTCTTTAATTTATTAGACCGTGAGTATAAGCTTATTTTATAAATTAAAAACTTTATACGTAATAATCTACTATTAAACAAAATGTATCGAATTATTTATACGTAAATTAATTTATTAGAAAGTAAGACTATTTTATAAATTAAAAACTTTATACGTGATAATCTACTATTAAAGAAAATATCTCTAATTATTTATATGCAAATTTAATTATTAGATCGTGAGTATAAAACTATTTAAAAACTTTATACATAATAAATCTACTATTAAAGAAAATATCTCTATTTATACGAAATTAAATTATCTGTTATTAGAAAGTAAGACTATTTTATAAATTAAAAACTTTATATGTAATAATCTACTATCAAAGAAAATATCTCTAATTATATATTATTAGTATGTGAGTATTAGACTATTTTATAAATTAAATGCTTTATACGTAATAATCTATTATTCAAGAAAATATCTCTAATTATTTATACGTAAATTAATTTATTAGGGAGTGAGTATAAGGCTATTTTAAAATGAAAAACTTTATATGTAATAATCTACTATCGAAGAAAGTATCTCTAATTATATATTATTAGTATGTGAGTATAAGGCTATTTTATAAATTAAAAACTTTATACGTAATAATCTATTAAAGAAAATATCTCTAATTATTTATACTCAAATTATATATTATTAGTATGTGAGTATAAGACTATTTTATAAATTAATAACTTTATACGTAATAATCTACTATATATTAAAGAAAATATCTAATTATTTATAAATTAAATTATTAGTGTGTGAGTATAATAAATTAAAACTTTATACGTAATGATCTACCATTAAAGGCTAAAATTATTAAATTATTAGTCCGTGAGTATAACTATTTATAAATTAAAAACTTTATACGTAATAAATCTGTATTAAAGAAAAATATCTAATTCTTTATACGTAAATTAAATTATTAGAAAGTGAGTATAAGACTATTTTATAAATTAAAAACTTTATATGTAATAACCTAAGAAAATATCTCTAATTATTTATATGCAAATTAAATTATTAGAATGTGAGTATAAGACTCTTTTTATAAATTAAAAACTTTATATGTAATTATATGTAATAGTTTTCTATTAAAAATATTTCTTTAATTATTTATATTATTAGGATGTGAGTATGAAATTATTTTATAAATTAAAAACTCTAAGTAATAATCTACTATTATTTATATGTAAATTAAATTATTAGGGAGTGAGTATAAGACTCTTTTTATAAATTAAAAACTTTATATGTAATTGTATCTTCTATTAAAAAAATATATCTTTAATTATTTATATGTAAATTAAATTATTAGACCGTGAGTATAAAACTATTTTATAAATTAGAAATTTTATACGTAATAATATGAAATTTCTTATTTATACATAAATTAAATTATCAGTGGGTGAGTATAAGACTATTTTATAAATTAAAAACTTTATAGTGATAATCTACTATTAAAGAAAATATTTCTAATTATTTATACGTAAATTAAATTATTAGTTCGTAAGTATAAGACTATTTATAAATTAAAAACTTTATACTTATCAGACACGTCCTATGTGATCGCTGAATGATTTCCGTATAACTCATTCGGTCACCTAATATAATATACAAAATTCACTCACCTCTTACGAGGTGAGTGAATTTTGTATATTAGGTGACCGAATAAGTTATACGAAGACATGTCGGATAACAAAGTTATCAATCGAGTCTTTAGTAGATGAATATCAGTTATCATCTACGACACGACTGATAACTAGTACATGTAGTACGTAATAATCTACTATTAAATAAAATATCTAATTGTTTATATGTAAATTAAATTATTAGTTCGTGAGTATAAGACTATTTTATAAATTAAAAACTTGATACGTAATAATCTACTATTAAAGATAATATCTAAATATTTATATGAAATAAATTTATTAGGACGTGAGTAATAAGACTATTTTATAAATTAACAACTTTATACGTAATAATCTACTATGAAAGAAAAATATTTCTAATTATTTATATGTAAATAAATTTATTAGGACGTAAGTATAAGATTATTTTATAAATTAAAAGCTTTATACGTAATAACTTATATTAACTGTTAAAGAAAAATATCTCTAGTTAGTGAGTATAAGATTATTTATAAATTAAAAACTTTATACGTAATAACCTACTATTAAAGAAAATATCTCTAATTATTTATATGTAAATTAAATTATTAGACCGTGAGTATAAGACTATTTATAAATTAAAAACTTTATACGTAATAATTCTACTATTAAAGAAATTTTATCAATTCTTTATACGTAAATTAAATTATCAGGAAGTGAGTATAAGACTATCTTATAAATTAAAAATTTTATACGTAATAATCTATTATTAAAGAAAATATCTAAATATTTATATGAAATAAATTATTAGAACGTGAGTATAAGACTATTTTATAAATTAAAAACTTCATACGTAATATCTCTAATTATTTATACGTAAATTAAATTATTAGTTGGTGAGTTTATAAATTAAAAACTTCATACGTAATAATCTACTATTAAAGCAAATATCTCTATTCATATATAAATTGCATTATTAGACCGTGAGTATAAGATTATTTTATAAATTAAAAACTTCGTACATAATAATCTACTAAGAAAATATCTAATTATTTATATGTAATTTAAATTATTAGTACGTGAGTATAAGACTATTTTATAAATTAATAATTTATACGTGATAATCTACTATTAAAGAAATATTTCTAATTATTTATATTAAATTAAATTATTAGTGTGTGAGTACAATAAATGAAAATTTTATACTTAATAGTCTATATCAATGAAAATAACTCTAATTATATATTATTAGTATGTGAGTATAAGACTATTTTATAAATTAAAAACTTATGCGTGATAATCTACTATTAAAGAAATATCTCTAATTATTTATACGTAAATTAAATTATCTGTTATTAGAAAGTAAGACTATTTTATAAATTAAAAACTTTATACGTAATAAATCTACTATTAAAGAAAAATATCTCTATTTATACGTAAATTACATTATTAGGAGGTGAGTATAAGACTATTTTATAAATTAAAGATTTTATACGTGATAATCTACTTTAAAGACAATATCTCTAATTATTTAAATTATTAGAATGTGAGTATAACTATTTTATAAATTAAAGATTTTATACGAAATAATCTACTATTAATATCTCTAATTATTAGACTGTGAGTATAAGACTCTTTTTATAAATTAAAAACTTTATACGTAATAATCTGCTATTAAAGAAATATCTTTAATTATTTATACGTAAATTAATTTATTAGGAGGTGAGTATAAGACTCCTTTTATAAATTAAAAACTTTATACGTAATAATCTACTATTAAAGAAAATATCTCTAATTATTTATACGTAAATTACATTATTAGGGCGTGAGTATAAGACCATTTTAAAATTAAAAACTTTATACGTGATAATCTACTATTAAAGAAAATATCTAATTATTTATACGTAAATTACATTATTAGTGTGTGAGTATAATAAATTAAAACTTTATACGTAATAATCTGCTATTAAAGAAAATACCTCCATTTATATGTAAATTAAATTATTAGGACGTGAGTATAAGATTATTTTCTAAATTAAAAATTTTATACGTAGTAATCTACTATGAAAGAAAATCTCTAATTATTTTTACGTAAATTAAAAATTATTAGGAGGTAAGTATAAGACTATAAATTAAAAACTTTATACGTAATAATCTGTATTAAAGAACATATCTCTAATTATATGTAAATTTATTATTAGGGAGTGAGTATAAGAGTATTTTAAAATTAAAAACTTTGACAATTATCATTCATCTCCAGTGCGATGCATCGCTGGTCTATAAAATCAAAAACAACGACTGAAGCAAAAGGTTAGGTTAGGTTCGGGTAGGGTAGGGTAGTACCTAAAGGACTTCATAACCCAAAATTTCGCAAGGAATTTTTTTATTAGAATAAAAAGGGTGGTTTCATAGGCAAAATATTCTGAGTCACAAGCGATTTTTTAAAAAAATCATAATCGCTTCGATTTTCATGTTACACTCGATCCTGAATCCTAATTGCCAATCATGATAGCGATGCATCGCACTGACGATGAATGATAACGCTCAAACTTTGTGTAATAACCTAAATTAAATTATTAGGAAGTGAGTATAAGACTCTTTTTATCAATTAAAAACTTTATACGTAATAATATATTATTAAAGAAAATATCTCTAATTATTTATATGTAAATTAAATTATTAGCACGTAAGTATAAGATCCTTTTTATAAATTAAAAACTTTATACGTAATAATCTACTATTAAAGAAATATCTTTAATTATTTATATGTAAATTAATTTATTAGGAGGTGAGTATAAGACTCTTTTTATAAATTAAAAACTTTATACGTAATAATCTACTATTAAAGAAATTATCTAATTATTTATATGTAAATTAAATTATTAGGTCGTGAGTATAAGACTATTTTATAAACTAAATACTTTATACGTAATAATCTACCATTAAAAAAAAATTTAATTATTTATATGTAAATTCAATTATTAGTTCGTGAGTATAAGTCAATTATTATAAATTAAAAACGTAATAATCTGCTATTAAAGAAATATACTTAATTATTTATGCGTAAATTAAATTTTTAGGGCGTGAGTATAAGGCTATTTTAAAATGAAAAACTTTATATGTAATAATCTACTATCAAAGAAAATATCTCTAATTATATATTATTAGGATGTGAGTATAAGACTATTTTATAAATTAAAAACTTATACGTAATAATCTACTATTAAAGTAAATATCTCTAATTATTTATATGTAGATTAAATATTAGAAATCGTGAGTATATAAGACTATTTTATAAATTAAAAACTTTATATACGTAATAATCTACTATTAAAGAAAATATCTCTAATTATTTATATTACTAAGTGGTGAGTATAAGACTATTTTATAATTTAAACCTTTATTTATTATTTACATATTTTATTGTACTCCAGATCGATTCTTGCTTCGGACGTGAGTGTACTTCACGAGCAGAAATTCGTCTAATTGGTTAATTTTTTCGGATCTACCGTGATTACTGACCAATCAAATTACATAGCTTTATTACAGTATCGGATAATACTGTAATAGAAAACTACAAGGAAACGAAGGTCCTATAGTAAGAAAATAAATGAATCAAAAATATTTATTTGAGAAATCTATATATGTATAAAAAAAATGCAATAAAGTGATAATAGCTCTTGTTTCACTATTATAAACACAGCATTTATTATTAACGATCCATTTCTTCCATATATGTGTATATAATGTAATGATTTGCGCACTGCGTATTCTAGATTATGTCGTTTGTATTTATGAGTAGACATGTTCAATGATCTGTATATCCTTATTAGTTTAAAATTAAATTCGTAATTAAAATGTACTTATTATTCTAACGCAAACTAAATAAAAAAGTAAATCTGGTACGAGTTAGTTATTCTTTAATTCCTTTATACAACTTAAATATTTTTTAGAATACAAATAATTGATATTAATGTTATTCTTAGCTAGTTACGTATAATGTATTTTGCTTTAATAAATCTGGATAAAACTTGGTTGCTCTTGTAGTTTTTTTATTTTATTTAATAAGATTAACTTTAAGACATCAAAAATTCTTAACAATATAATTATATAACATAGTAATGTATAGGTTGAACATGATACAGGATGTAAAATGAATCTAATTGGCTGGCAAGGTCAAATGTATATTGATTAATTGATCATATGACTCTACCGCAGCCTTTACTAAAGCTTAGAGTATACTGTATTGGTAGTGGTATTTAACTTTTTAGAAAAATCTTACAATTGCATGAATTAATAAAAATGGCCAAAGCCCTGCCAAATTGGTCTGCTAATTTTATAATAGAATAATGATAACAATAATGGTAAGAAATGAGCCTGAGTAATAATGATAACGATAAGCCCAAACTGCCGATTTTTACAGGGCTATCTCCAAATTTCCGGGCCGGGTGCGTCGGATCTAGGTCGGCGTTTAGCCCTAGTTGTTAGCAAGTTTTATAGCAAAATTATCAACTGGGCATTTTTTACTTAATGAATGGATTTGATTTATTAGTAAAATTTTTTATGATATTGGGGCAAAATTGTTCAATTCCGATTCAACCGACAATGATTCCGATGCGCTCCGATGTATCCCGACCCGGAATTTTGGGACCCCCTGTGTGAGTTCAAACTGCCATAGAAAGAATCTGCCTGATTGCTGATGTAATTCAATTGCTCGGGTAACTTATCCAAGAAAACAAACTACAAGTGGAGTTGTGACTTTAGCAGTAGGTGGCTTGGCAATTTTAATTATGTGTATTATAATTTCATTTAGAGTTAAATACCTGGATCCGGATCGTAATTATAAGATCCGGGTCTAAGTCTATAGAATAACTTTCTCGTGATTGGTTGATCACGTAAATTGAAAACCACTTTGTGATTGGTTACTTTAACGATCACGCGACAACTAACCAATCAATTTATAGGTTATAAATAATATATAATATTAATTTTATATATGCCACGGTACTAACTTATAACACAAATTTTTACAATCCGCAGAAACTCAGTTTTACGTACGTACGTACGTACGTAGAAACAAATTAAAATGATTTAATGCAATTTAAGACAAAACAATTATTATATATGTTCATCGTTATATAAACTACCATCAATGAAGTTTCTTTGTTAAACGATAGAGACGCAATCACCCGTGATACATAATAAACTATCTCAAGAGTATATTACGAGTGAATAAAGTAGAATCTAATTTAATAAAAAATAAATAAATCAAAAATAAATATATAATCTTTTATTGCGTTCTTAAACAACATTAAAAACCCCTTATTAATGTCAAGATCCGAAACATATAATTTCTTATCGATTGCTTCTTTAATTTAAATAAAGCTTCGAATGCCTGTAAACTATTTAATATAAGTACAAAGTTATTATTATTTTCAAGATTTTTCTTAAATCAGTTCGTTACACTTTTTGTGAGTTAATTAGGGATTTTACGCCTATATTTATTACTCATTACTATTTTTTTTTTTTTTTAGCTTAAAAGCTACTATAAGTGAAGTATAATTAGGTAAGACGAATCCCAAAGCTTCGTTTGTAAAAGTCTTCTGTAGTATTATGAACGACGGTTACATTAAAAAAAAATTACTATGTTGGGCGTAAAAGTACTCCAAACTGTATAAATTCAGTTGAATAAAATTGACCAATCACGAGAAAGTTACCCTATTGCGTTATACCGATATAAAAAAATGTTCAGCATAATATCAAATATTAATATCGAGAGTATAAATCAGTTAGAAACACGGTTCTATGTGTTTAAGCGGAAAATTTCATTCCTGTTTTATATTCATGACACCGTGCATAAATATTACATATCTCGGAATAGGCAAAAATATTATTAAAGGTTTTTACGATTATGCAGCAAAAATATTTTCTTAAATCGTGTTGTTGAACTTTTTGTCTTGATAGAATCAGATTTTATTCAAAAGATCATGCTTTGTGAAAAAAAAATCTTATTTAGCACTATCAATATGAATTTCACCTTTATTAACGTTAAAATAGTTTTATAAATTAATGAACTAAGTACATAACAATAAATTGAATAAAAATATAATGAACAAAGTTCACAAAAATTGTGTGAATAAATTACATGAAGAACATAATACACTCTTGATCCTCGTTAATTTCACTTCTTATTAATAAACAATCGAGTTCAAGCTATATAAATAATTATCTTTGTTATTAACTCTCGAAGATATCAACATAATTGTCCAATCTAAATAGGTTGATACTAACGAGTACTGTACAAAATGCTCAAGAGGAAGAGGACGGTGGCATGTTTGGAGTGATCGGGGCGGAGGAGGCGGGATTAGAACTAGAAACAGTGGCAACATCTGGGTTACCGGCTTGTCGTTTATCATAATCATTACTACCATCACCACGTTTATAAAGCAAAGAATTAGCAGGGCCAATATCACTTTGAGGAATTACTCCTCCGACAGACTCTTTGATCATAACAAAGAGGAAGAGTAATGCAAGAATATATTGAATTTTCGACATTTTGTTTAAAAAGCCTCTAGTGGTTAAGCTGGTAAGGAAAATAACAATAAATTGATGAGGAAAAAAAATTCAACGGAGAAAGCTCCTGCCTATATAAAAAATTTTTCTAAATATTTTATTATTAGGTGAAAATTAAAACCGAATTATAGATTCCACGAGCGAAAAATAAAAACATGAACACGGTGTAACTAGCGATGAATAGTAATGATTATTGTATTATACGTCATCAATAGAAAAATTAATTCAAGAATCTTTTGTAAAGCCATAAAATATTAAACTATTCAAAGAGCAACATATTTTGCAAATCCTATATATGAAGAAGGATATGCAGTAACTGCATTGGTTTGATCGTTACTATATAGTTACTATGTAGTTAAGTTGTAGTTATTACATATTAAGAGATTTCATTTCTGTATAGTTAATTGATATTATAAAAAAACAAAGCGATTATCTGAATATCTAAAATGATGGGAGAATTTAGAATTAGAATTGAGATTGAAAAATATAAATTAAATTCAATTGTATAATAGCATGGGAGACATTCGAACCCGATGATTTCCGGGATCTACGTTACACAAGTATTTATACAGAATTGTAGTTAAAACCAGAATTTTCGGGTATAAGCAAAAAAATCACATGTAATACTTTACTAATAAAATAGCTTCGTAGGGAACGTCTTTTCAATAAACTCAAGTTGCATCATTTGCATCACGCTGCATCACGGTAGTTATAGTGAAGGTTGAAGTTCTATCTACCGTATAGTAAGAGGTAATAAAAGTATATTGTACTGCTCAATTCACAAAGCTCAACGTTGTTTTTTTTTATTTTTATTTGTTTTTTAGTTATAATATTAACTTGTTAGCTTTTATTTTCAAATTTTGTAGACTCTTCTTAAAGTTATGATGGTTCTTAAAAGATATTTAACACAATAGAAGTTATTTAATATATATAATAGTCTAGTTTTATTAATTACGCGGGGTTTTAAGAAAAACTATTAAGGGACGTGTAACTTGTTATCAAAACCTTTTAAATAAAGCTTTTAAAACTGTAAAATTGCTATTAGTGCGTGAATCAATAGTTGGATTCTTTTACAACGTGGGTTATTTTATTTCGAAGAAAATTTTAATATATGAATAAAGCCCGTTGATTGTTTAACGATTATCTATCTGTTTTGACAAAAATGATATCACGTGTTAAAAAAGCCAGTTTATTATTGGTTAATTACCTTACAATAATCCCCGTGTTTTTCCGAAAAATGAGAAAGTCCCCCATGCTTTGTATAATACATAATCATCTATGTAAACGCATACTTGTTCTTTAACAATGCAAAGTTGTATATATGAATGAGTATTCGGAACTAACTGTTCCGATTGTTTATGATAATTAAGTCCACTTCGTAATAGTAATTCTAATTAAAGAGCAAACTTATTTTCTAAATGTGCCATTTCTCTAAATGTAGATTCATATTTTGGCACAAGTTTTTTTTTATTGTTCTTTAAATACATGTGGTCAACAGTTTAGCAAATAATACCGTACAGCGCTGCATATAGTATCCGGTATTTTTCAAGAAAGCCGGTCTAGCGAATAATATCCCCAGTCATTGGGAGATTGGCCAGCCAATCGGATGCCGGAAAAGAACTATACGTACAGTACGTACTGTACTGTACGTTAAAATTTTTCAAGTGTCATATAAATGCCACATCACTAGACATATCAAACCCAATGAAAAGATCTCACTGTTAATTATGAAAATTGGTTACAAATCGCTAGTCAAAAAAGTGGGGATACTACTCCAGGGAGGGTACTATATGCAACGCTGCACGGTATTGAGGGAAATTTAGAAAATAATCTCGATATTAACGTTAAGAATTTAAATTTTAATTAATTATAGGTTAGGCTTAGGTGAGTATAAGTAAAATTCTTCATCAACAATTTTTACCAATACTTCCAAGGTTTCGATATGTTTAGTCTGTCCTTTATTTCACCTTTTTCATTCTTTTTCATAAATCTACTATCTTACGGAAGGTCGCGAACTCCGCAAACCCTCTATTAGGAAATTCTTCAATCCATAAATAAGCTTTGCTGTTACATTCTGCCGATTGCTAGTAAAAACTATTATGGCTTATGTTGTACAGCATAAATCTTAACAGTTAATAGCTTCCACCGCATCTCTAATTGCAATCGGATTATTATTGCCGACCTCCATTCATACTTCTATAAGTACTTTCTTTTGCTTCTTACTGTTAATTTACGTAGATCTTCCTTAATTTATGCAGATTTTCCAAATAAGGAGGAGGCTAAAAGATTTAAATTTAGTTAAAGTTAGGGCTGCCTTTTTGATGCAATTAGAAGGGCTTTTTTATATATAGATACGTACCAAGCATGCAATGTATGCAGTATACTTGCAGTATATAGATCATTTATTGAATTAACTCCTACCCCTAAATAAGGAAATTTGAAAAATGGATTGGAAAGCCGGTGCGCTTATTCATAGATTTAACACTCCCTAATTGGAAGTTCGAACCTCCATAAGATAGTAAATTAATGAAAAAAATGAAAAGGCGAAAAAAAAGACGAACTAAACTATTACTATTATGATTTCGAAATTTCCCCAAACGTTACTTGTAAAGACTAAACTTTTGACTGCGTACGAACAATAGAAAAAACTTGCGTCAAGAGTATGAACTTACATTTCGAGAATGCTGCATTTAATTATTCTTTATCTAGAATTACTATTTCAAGTCTCTTTGACGGCATATTGAAGTTGACTTAATTATCATAAGCAATCGGAAATGTATTCATGTAAACAATCTTGCATTGTTAAAAAAAATCAAATGTTTACGTAAATTTACGTACGATAGAGTATATAAACTTAATGATCTATTTTGATAAATTACGTAAAGAGAAAATTACAGTATTACTACAGAGAAACCTCCAAAATGAACCCTCTCAAAATGCACGATCTCTCTAAAGCACCCTCAAATTCTGGAATATTTACTTGACATTTATAAAATGCACTTTCTTATTGTTTACGTTGTCTAATTTGGTTTGGTCCCTATGGCGTGCATTTAGAAGATTTGATTGTACTTGCATAAATTACAACTAAATCTTTTTATCATTTGAATTTAGCAGATATTCGGATAATCACTTTGTTCTTTTATAATATCAATGCAATTTTGACTAATTTGAAATCAGTCTGACAAAGCAAAACCAACCAAATGTCGCCATAATGTTAATTAAATTACAATTTTCAAAAACTTGCTCCGACTTTCCTAATTAAAATTTTAAAGCCATTTCCTTGACTAATACTGTATTCATCAATTAATGTACTGTGACTTTTTTGACACAATCAAAAAACGTTCATAAACTGAAAGTATAACTCTATTAATAGTAAAAATCTGAAGTAACATAACTCAATGGTCAATTTCAATTACACCTGAAAAAATAAATAGATTCGGTTAAATATTTGTTAGAGTATATGAACATAGCGGGCTTTACTTGTTAGATGATCGACACAATATGTTACACAATTTGTTCCACATAGTGGCGTAACGTTTTGCAGTTACAAAATGGTTTTGCAGCCACGGAGACGAATTGGCAAACTCGATACCAAAAAAAAGCGAAAACTGTCAAAGTAATTTGGTAATCCGCGAAGTAATTCGGAAGTTAGATGAGAGGTATGTTTGAACATTCAGGTTTAACTTATAGTACAATAAATTAATTAAACTTGGCAATTTAAGCCGTCTTTTACGCATTTTATGAAAATTTCTTTGTAATCACAACTAATATAAAAGTTGACTATAATATAGGTTAAGAATATGAAGTTGAGAGTTATAAGGTTATAGATTTGTGAGAAGAGTTAAAGCAATGTAGTGGTACTGTAACTGTATAACAATTATTAAATAAAATTAAAGATTAGTTTGATATTGGAGCGGCACTAAAAGTTGTTTCGATTATTAGCTATTAGTGTTCTAGAATAAGTTCAAATATTTATTTCTTGTACTTTTCATTTTTAGTTTGTTTATGAATCTTTTTTTTTCTTAATAATATGTTAGGATTATTTCTTTAATAAAATTTTGGTTTGTTGAAATTTGTCTACAACAATTATAGGTTTAGTTTTAGATTTAAAGTTATCGAGATTTCATTATAAAGACTTCTGCTAAGATTAATTTTATTATCGATAGTTATTTTTATACATATTAGTTTTTTTCTTCATGACAATTTGCTATAATATTTGAACTTTGATTAATTTCGATTAACCAATAAAATTTTTACTATATCATGGGTTGATCTACAAAAATCGGCCAATCAAAATAAAAGCTTGCTATGTTGAGTATATGGGCAGCTTTGTGAAAGTCATGTGATTTTGAGAATTAGTATATCGATATGATTATCACCTATATAATAGTATCGAATAAGGGATAGATGCACAGCGCGTGAAAAACTATTGTTCAAATGGCTTATTTAGATGTAAATAAATTTCATTTCGTTGGCTGTTAATAGATTCAATTTTTATCAATCATACTGGTTTAAGGGTAGAGTGTATGTCGATCATTTATCATATGATTTTTGTAGTACAATGAGATTTCGAGCAAAAATTAAAATATGCTATTAATAATTTTCAAAACCACTATCAATTTTTACCAAAATTGGGTAATATACAGATTAACCTTCTATTTATAGTAGTAAAATCTTTAGCAGTTGTACTATTTTAAAAAAATCTACTTCCTTATGTAGTTAAATTTCCCAGGAGCTTCAAATTTGCTAGGGTTATACAAAAAATAAATAGTAAATTACACAATCAAAGTTGTGTTTACTATACTAGGTTATCAGGAGCTGATAAATATCTGAAGCAATAATACTGTATATATACTGTATATACAGTATATGGGATCTTTGCTAGGAAAATCACCCTTCGAGATTTTCTGATCGGGCAAATTCGGACCAACTTAGACTAGAATATCGGTTCTTATTTACGTGTAAATCAGCCATTATTTTATTGATTCTATAATAAACTATAGAATCAATAAAGTAAAGGCTAATTTACATGTAAATAAGAACCGATATTCTGGTCTAAGTTGGTCCGAATTTGCCCGATTGGAAATCTCGAAGGGTGATTTTCCTAGCAAAGATCCCATATAGTCTGTTATATAAACAATATGTAAGAACCCAAACTTGGTTCAAAAAACCCGATTTTGGTTCAATTATCCCAACTTGATTAGGTTACCAAAATAAGGCTTGTGTAATATTACATGACATTAGTAGTGTGCAACCAAAAATTATTTTTGCGAAAACAATGCACTGGGCCTTTGTGTAACATAAATGCATAAGTTGTATAACTAGTATCTGTACTGTGATTGGATGTTGCTAACAGAAGTTTTACAAATTGATGTTTTTGTTATAATATGCAGAGATATGTTGTATTACCTAATTCAAAAGTTTAATTGGATATCTTTAACAGACATTGCATAAAATAAAGTAGAAGTAAATATGACCTTACTATGCTTCAGACAATAATCTGTTATACAAAAAAATTTACAATGCATATCATATGAAAAATGATTTACGTACACCCCTATCCTTAAAAATCACTCTAGTCTAAATTTGCACAAATATAAAATTAAATATTAGATTGTCATTTTCCTGAAAGAACTAATACTGACTAAATTAGCTAGTATTATAATTGATGCTAGCTAATTTTGTCAGTATTAGGTCCTTTTGGAAATCTGTTGGTATTTTGTGGTAAAACTGTTTTTTTATTGCATGTTTCATTATTATTGCTTGGTCAAGTGACTTATTAACACAGATAGAAAATGTACAGAAATCTTTTCTACTGAACTTGGCTCTAGGTATAAATATTAAGGAATAGTACATCCATCCAGATTAACTTTTATACTTTGTATACCTATGACTAAGCATAGCCATTATTGCTATGTAGATCATTTATCATATGATTTTAGTGGTACAACAAGATTTATATAGAAATTAAAAATATACTACTAATAGAGTTCCAAACTGGATTGAAAATCTCCAACCGTGACCCGTTAGGTGAAAACCGATTGGAACCGGTTATCCAAAACTAAAACTGTTATCCGATTAAAAACAGGTCACCCGATTGTAATTAGGTAATGCTAATCGGGTGACCCGGATACCCAATTACCTATATTACAGAGCATTTGTAAAAATAATTTTGTTCCCAAAACTTAAATTTGAGGACAAAAAATTAGTTAAATTTGACAAGCATGCCATAATGAGAAATATCGTTGCAGGTCAACATAATAAAAGAAATCGGATTACCCGTTTTTTAACAGGTGAACCGTTTGTGTTATATTAATCTGGTTGGCATATTTAAACCGGTTTGTCAAAATTGCGATCCGGTTGACGTTTTTTCAGTTCGGTTGATTGGTTGGACGGTTAACCAGATTGGATGTTAGAACCCTACTACTAATAAAACTTTTTACAATTGTAATCAAATTTGACTAAAATTTTATAATATATAGAACAAAATGCACATTTTATAATAGCAAAAAATTTTAATAAAGTATATATTAAAAAAAAATAATACTTCTATATATTATAAAATTTTTTCCATTTGGTCCAAATTTCTTCCAGTTATATAATAATTAATTTTGATTTGTAATATCATATGTTCATTTTGTAAACAACTTTTGATACCTAAAATTTAAATCTTTATACCTTGTTGAATATTCAACCAATTTTAATAATTTTACTATTTTTAGAATCTGAAAAACCTGTTCAATAATTTTATTTAATAGTTCAAAAAGTAAAAATTTTACAAAAATTTTTTAAAAAAAAATCAATACTATAAATTTTATAGATTTTAACTAATTTTCACACTAGGTGATATCACCTATATCAGGTCGGTGAAGATCATTATTGTTTACTAGTAGTATCACAGGATATATAAACAGTGAAACTGTGATGATCAATAATTAGTAGTTTTTTTTAATTTTTTAGTTAGTAATGTTTTTTCTTTCAAGTAAAGGTCACCACTGCTTTTAGTCACTTGTTGCGTTTTATGGTGTAGCTACTAGTATCATTGTTTGGTGTCATTGCCTTGGTACCATAATTGGGTGCTATTGTCTTGGTAACTTTGCTATAGAGCCATAATTTCAGTATTGTAGATTTTGTCGCCTGTTTGCTTTATCACTTGGTTTGCTGTTTGCTTTGCTGCCTGTTTGCTATTTGCTTTATATTGCTTATTGGTTTGTATTTCTTGCTTTGTAGCTTGGTTTGATACTTGCTTTATATCATAATTTCACTAATTATATATACTTTCGCCTTAATATTAGTTGGAATTTCTATCTGCTTGTTGTTTAGTGTAACTTCACTAACATGTCGCATTATGGTGTTATCACTTAAATCTTATATAAGTTTCATTGTATATTTGCCATAGTATGATTTCGTTGTGTGCATTAACATCATTTTGCTATTGGTCTGTATATTTGCAACATGTATTATATGAGTCTTTTGAGCTAAAGTTGTATTGATCGTTAAAGTTAGGATTAGGGTTAGTGTAAGTTATTTAGTTAGCAGTTAGAGTTAGGGTATTTTTAGATAATTAGTGAATAGAGCAATTTTTTGGTTTTTTGTATTTCCAGCTTGTTCTAATGCATCTTTTTTTTTAGTATGTTAAGGACATTTAAATTTGGACATCAATTTCTTCGCTTTGATTAATGGGTGTATTTGAGAAGTTTGTCTTGCTATTTTGGTATGTGAATTTTTTTTTATTAACACTTCTTATTTCTTTCTATAATCAAGCACATCTTTTCTTGCATATCGTTTGGGTTGCATAGTACTTTTATTATTAATGTTGCTGCTGTTTGATATTAAATGTTTTGGTTTAGTTTATAGGCTTTCATAAATGTTTTAGTTGTTAGTACCATTTATTAGAGTTGCTTACGATTATCTATATTGAGTAGTTTAGATTCGATCAGATGGTATTAATAGTTGATGCCATAACACGATATAATTATTGTATAATTCATTGTATATACTTAATAAATTTTTCTTGTATATATTAATGCTGCAAATTGTGTAATAATCGTTATTGTTGCATATATAATAAAATAAATTAAATGATATAATATATGTACTTCTACATTAACATATTGATTATACTGATTACATAATCTGGGTGCATCATAGTGCTTCCGATCTAGCTTTTGAGCTGCTCCTGACCTAATTTCTGAACTAGGTGATATTACCTAGGATGAAAGTTGGCAACAGTCAATTTTATATATAATTTGTGATTTGTGTCCCTACTCTTAATTAATTACCAAAACAAGAGGTTCTTGTACTGCTATTATAGCTGATTTGAAAATTAGTGAGACATATAATAAATTTTGTGATAATTGTTAGTGGATTTTTGGTAATTATATTTACCAAAAATTTTTTGTATTTGTTGTAATTATAATTTTAACCATAATACAATTTTCAATAATAGTTAGCCAATTTTTATATATAAAATTTAATAAAATACCAATAAAATACATATAAAATTACTATAAACTTTGAAGCAATAATATTTTTTAACCTATATATTAATTTAAAATTAAAATTTGTATTTATATAAAGCAAAAAAAGAAAATAAACTTAACTTTCCTGCTAAGTTACAGTTCTGTTATTTTTGCACAAATTGAAAAATAACTTTGGTAAAAACAAATATTTGCCAATAACTATATACAGTTAGCCCTTGCTATAGTTACCTCTGTTATAATTACAACTTCAATAAAATCACACAATTTTTTAGACCCATTTTTTTTATTATTAATTTCCCTATTTATAATCACATTAATATAACAATTACTATCACATACTTTTTTAAAACTATTTAATAGTAGCCATATATAATTTTCCCTGAATATAATTACCAATGCAATAAAAAAAAATTGAATTCTAGTTCAAATTTAATAACAAGCAACATAATAATATTATAAAAAAATTTGGCTCAAATTTTTATTATAGATAGTATCAATAATCGTTTATGAAATATAAAAATTTCAGTCGATTTAGTCCAGTAATTATCATATAATCACTTGTATACTATAGTTAATTTTTTCAAAAAAATTAACTATCGTATACAAGCAATTACACAAGAATTACTAAGCCAAATCAGCTGAAATTTTTATATATAATAAAAAAATATTGACACTATCTATGATAAAAATTTGAGCTGATTTGGATCACTAGTTATAGAGATATCAATCATCAAAGTTTGTGTAAAAATAATGAATTTTTTATTTATTGACTACTATAAAATTTTTGCTATTTTTACTCAAAATTTAAGGGTAGACCATATTACTATAGTTAAATTATATATATGCAAATAGTAAATCCTTTTTGCTATATAAAATTAACAGAGTACAAAAAAGCAATAAAGGCAAATATTTTTTTGTTTATTAAAATTTAATCAAAACCAGATAAATACAAACATTAAAACCATTAAATTTTCATTGTAACAATTAAGAGTAAGTTTTTAAAGAAACAATTATAAATTTTGAAGCTACAAAGTTTGCAGGTGAAACTATATAATTTGTGGGTAAAACTTTATAGAAATTACCGTAATAATATTCTAGAACATATGCTATAACAATATAGAACAATACTGAACTCGTATATAAATTATTAATTGTTTTTAGCTAATAAAAATGAATTTTAAAATTATGGAATTGTTGATACTATTCTAGAATATAACAATGGTTTGATCAGATGATCATTGTGTAACCATACACAAATTAGCTACAACAACTATGTGATTTTTAATTAGTGTTTACGGTCTACCTTTAACAATGAATATATCGATAACTAGTAATCCAAATCGGCTTAAATTTTTATCATAGATAGTGTCAATACAGTCTTTGTTTAATATAAATAAAAATTTCAGCTAATTTGGCTTAATAATTCTCGTGTAATCACTTGTATATGATAGTTAATTTTTTTAAAAAAATTAAATATTGTATACAAGTGATTACACAAGAATTACTAGACTAAATCAGCTAAAATTTTTATATAAAATAAACAAATTTTGACACTATTTATAATAAAAATTTGAGCCAATTTGAATCACTAGTTATCGATATATCCATTATCAAATTTTGAGTAAAAATAGTGAAAATTTTATAATAGTCAATAAATAAAAATTCGCTATTTTTACTCAAAATTTGATGATAGATATCTCAATAATTAGTGATCCAAATCAGCTCAAATTTTTATTATAGATAGTATCAATATTAGTTTATTATATATAAAATTTTCAGCTAATTTGGTTTAGTAATTCTTGTGTAATTGTTTGTATACAATAGTTAATTTTTTAAAAAAATTAACTATCGTATACAAGTGATTACACGAGAATACTAAGCCAAATCGATTGAAAATTTTATATATAATAAACAAATATTAACAATATCTATGATAAAAATTTGAGCCGATTTGGATCACTAATTATTGAAATATCTATCATCAAATTTTGAGTAAAAATAGCGAATTTTTTTATTAATTGAATCCAAAAATGCATTTTGGATAACTTTATTTATAAATTTAATTTTTTTTTTGCTATAATCACACTCTTGCTATAATCACATATTTTTGGGGCCCAAAGGTGTGACTATAGCAAGGGTTGATTGTATAAAAACATCTCTGAACAACTTTACTTTGAAGAACAAGGTACTAAAGTTAAAATTTTTAGCTTATTAATAGAAACACTTTTTTATTAAAATAATCAATTTGAACTATTAAGCAAACTTGTTCAGCATGTAATTTACTTTATTTAAAATTAAACCATCCTTTTACTAAGTAAATAATGGGTTAAATTAGAAAAAAAATTTTTTTTTGGCTTCTGACAAACTTACTTCTAATATAATATATAATCTTTTAGGTCAAGATATCAACTTTAATCCTATTTTCACTTAGTAAAAGTTTGCAAAAGTGCATTTTGATTTCAAATGCAAATAAAATTAAATGCTAAACAACTTTGCTTAAGGGCCCAAAGTAGGTTGCTCTAATAAAAAAAGGTTTTATATTGATAAGCTAAAAATTTTAACTTTAGCATATAGATAGCCCATTTTTTTTACAAGATAACCTATTTCTGTCTTCTATATAAAGTTGTTTAAAGTATATTTTTATATATATTTATTATTTTAAAATTAGCAAATCTTGTTTTTGGCAATGTTATACAAAAATAGCAAAATTGTAACTTGGCAGAAAAGGTAAATTTATTCTTCTTCTTTTGCTTTATATAAGGTAGAGTGTCTGGTACAGTGGCACAGATATGCCAATAGTGGCATGTCAATGGTAGCATGCCAGTGGCATATCAATGGTAGCATGCTAGTAGTATACCAAAAATCAATTTGGCATACCATTTTAGTGTTGGTCTATAATATATTATATAACCAATATAATCTATATAACTAGTCATAGATTATTTAGTCATTTTGCAAGTATATATAATCTATAATATTATATGACCTGTTATAGATCATATAAGTATATATGATCTATAACTTTTAGTTATATAGATAACTAGCATTTTCACAAAATAACACACAGGTGTCTAATTTTGTATTTTGGCCTAAATTACATTTAATTTAGGCTAAATTTTGAAATAATGCCCTGTGTATTATTGGTGAAAATACAGTAATAAAATTCTTTATAGAGATAATAACACTATACTAAAAGAAAACTCTAATTTGAGCTACAAGTTTTTTTAGCTATTAGTTTATTTATATTAATAATCTTGCACATAATGCTCAAAGTTATATATGAGTTTATTTTGCAAGTTTATAGTATTTCTTATTTAATTGGTGTACTTCAAAAATATGCACAATTAATAAAAAATATCTAATACTGTAATATATGATTCTTTTAATACCAATATTTTTCTCTATATGCATATATACTTAAAGTAGATTTACACAAAATAATAATAATAGACTTTGTAACAAGTATTATATATAAACTAAAAGATAATACATTAGCAAATTTATAATAGTATAATCTTATGTAAGGTCTTACAAACTGTAATATAAACAAAATATTTAATTTCAAAATATTTCAAAATATATTACAAAATATTTCGAACTTCTTTCAAAATATTTTAGGACTAAAAAACTAAGCTAGATCAGTAGATTTGTAGCCTAAATCACACATTAGACTAATCTTTTGAAATAGTTGGAAATAGTTTGCTGATGTTCAAATTTTGTACTACAAAATCAGATTAGATTTTTTGTTTATAATTAGATTTTTTTATTTTGTTTTTTTTTCACTTTTTTGTTTTCATTTCATTTTTTATTTTCAGTTCATTTTTTTTGTTTTCATTTTGTTTTTTTTCATTTTTTTATTTATTTATTTTTTAATTTTTCATTTTATTTTTATTTCAGCACTTTACAAAAACACCTTTGTAAGAAAACAAACAACTTTTTAAACTTTGCACATGCCAACCCAAACTTCTGATATTTGAAAGCATACACAACTAATATCTCCAGCAATTTCTAAATTTCCAAGAATGCTTCTTTAAAGAATTAAAGGTTTAGTTAGAACTTTATTTATTTTTCATTTGACATAATTTGTTTTTGTTTTTTGTTTTTTTTTTTAAATTTGTTTTATTAATTTATTTTATTCTGGCACTTGCAAGAAAAGAACCTTTACTTTCTAGCACTTTGCAAGAAAACCAACTTAGACTTTTTAACACTTCGCAATTTTTTTGGCATTTTGCAAAAACATTAACCCAGCTTTTGCAATTTTTGAATTTGCAAGAATGCAAACTTTAAAATGAAAATTTGGGGCTTTATTTATTTTTTTTTATTAGTTTGCTTACACTCTTTGTTTTTTTATTTGTTTTTTTTTTATTTATTTTTTTTAATTTTTAATTTATTTTATTTATTCCTAACTTCTTCAACATTTTAAACCTTTTTTGGCACTTTACAAGAACACCTGCTTTTGGCACTTTGCAAGAATATACTAGATTTTTCTGTCAATTTGCAAGAACATTAACACTTCTGAGAAATGTTTTTTATTTTTTCACTTCTTTGAAGTATTTAGAAAAAGAGAGTGAAATAAAGGTTATAGCTAAAATAAAAGAAACAGCCAAAATAAAGACAATAGAAAACAAAGAAGCAAAAATAATAGCAACTATGGAGTAAGCGAAAATAAGTGCTAGGGCTAATTTTTGTATATAGTAATAGAATTAGATGCGATGAAGTGTAAAAGTTGTTTAAAATATTTGTAATAATATAAAAATAATACTACATAATAATGTAATATATAATAAAGTATGTAATATTAATTAAAAATGTATATTTAATAAATATAAAATATAATGTATAATAATATTAAATAAAATTCTGGAGTCAAGAGAAGTTACATGGTCCAATCGGGATTTGGGACAAGAATTGATCAAGTTTGGATTTCTTACAACCTACTTGCGGGTCTAATTAAGTTCAAATTTCGAATATGTCAGTAATCACAGGTAGTGATTACAAGGCTGCAATAGCAGAAAAAAAATCAAATATTTAAAGGCCACACTAAGTACAGCCAGTATTAGAAGAAGAGGATACAAAAGAACAATCTACCTATATGACAAAGCCAGCGATGAAGACTGGATAGTTATGCTAGTGACCTGAACACATATCTAGCAAAAAGAAATTTGATAGTTTCATTAGATAAAATGGATCTGAAGGAAACAATAGACCAAGAATTTCTAAACCGTGTATAGGATAGTTTTATGAATGGAATTATCTGTACTGCAAATAAAAATATACTGAAAAAGCTGATCATAAATATACTCAATTGTAGGAAGAAGGAAACAAAAGGAAAGAAGTCTATTTTATATCGAAGTGTGGTGAAAATTAGCAAGATTATTAGAAAGATTAGTAAATACAAAGCAAATGGGATTGGACTGGAAAATCCTCCAAATAGGACAAAACAATCTCCTCAATAAACACGGCACTGAGTATAGAAATAGATTATTGGAGGAGTCAAGATTAAACTAACTGGCAGGAGGATCTCAGAGGATGGTGAAGAATACTCAACCAAAAACTAGCAGCAGAACGATACAAAAAAAACCTGTCACAAATTAATCACTATATGAATAAAAGATGTAAAATAATATACAGCAAACAAGGAAAAATGCTTAAAAGTTTCCTAGAGAAACTGTTCAATAAAATCCAATTAGACAAAATTATAGTGCAAGAGAATGGAACATGGGAGTTAGTAAAAAACTATAAGAAGTAATAAATAAAACCAAAAAACATTTTCAAAACCAGTTTAATCATACAAGTACAATATCAAAAAGCCTAGCATCTGGCAAGAATGGGCTGAATTTTTTGAACCAAAGTTCAAAATAAAGGCAGAATGGTATGATGGCCTCAATTAAGAGATTATAGAGGAAGAATGGTACGAAATACTCTCAGAAGTTAGAAAAACACTGCCCTGGGTATATCTGGAATAGATTACACACGCTTATAAAGAAAGCAAGCTCAGAAATGCAATCACTTTTTAGAAAGTTCACAGAAATATGCATTAAAAGTGGCCAAGTTCTAGAAAAGTAGAAAATTGTGCAGTTGTATCCGATTCCCAAAGAAGCAGACTGGGAATACAGTCTTTATAATGTGAGACCTATAGCACTCCTGGAAATATTTCACAAATGTGTTACCTGTATCCTTACAAAAAGAATCTTTAGAATCATCGTAGAGTATAACATTTTATAAGGGTACAATTTTGCAGAACTCCTAGGTAATTCTATAGAGAATCCGGTATATATTATCAACACAATAATGAAGGATGCGAAAGAAAAAAGAAAAGAGCTATGGTTGCTTCTACAAGATAAGTCAAAGGCATTTGATTCTGTGCCTCTGTATATGCTTAATCTAGTTTTACAAAAAATCAAGCTCCCTGATAATATTTGCTCCTTTATAGTAAATTTATTCCAGAAAAGGAAGATTAAAGTCATAACAGCACACGGGTTAACAGAAGAAATTCGGGCGGATAGAGGAATAGATCAAGAAGAGGTTATCTCACTATTACTGTGAGGTTGTTTTATGACCCTCTACTTTGTTGAGTACAAGAAAATAAAACAGTAGGTTATAGGCGACAGTACAAAAGTTACACAGATCTCGCTTACAATCGCAATATAACTATATTAGCGAGAATTGCAGTAGTCACATATGCTGATAGCATGACCTGGATCGCGGAATCAAAAGAACAGCTACAGAAAATTACTCATATAGCTGAACAGTTTTTACTTACTCAATCAGATTAAGGTTAATGGAAATAAATCATAATTGCTAGTACTTAACAATTGCGGTTTTGACCAAAAAATTACTCTCAGTGGACAGAAAGTAATCCCCAAAAAAAGAAGGTCTCTGATTAGAGTTTTGGGAGTTTGGATAAGTAAGTGCATGCAGGAATCACTTATTCGGCAAAAAGCATCATATATTGTGAAGCAAATAGTGGGCATCTTGTACAAAAAGAAAATAACTATTAGTCAACTTATCTATATTAACAATATAATTATAATTCCAAAGTTATGCTACCTACTCCAGACATCTAAACTCACAAAACAGGCATTAGAAAGAGTTTACCAGCTGTATATTAAACTCTGTAAACAAAAAATAGGATTAGCATTTATAGCAAATAATCAAATTATTACGCACAACAATTTAGTGAACATCAAACCATGCTGGTCAGAATTATTAATAAAGCAGATAACAAGTGTTCAGAAAAGACTCAGTAGCTATGGTATTATTGAGAAAGCTACAAGAATCCGAATAGAACAAGGAATTGCATATGCAGGCTACCTGAACTGAACACACATTACAGAGACACCAAGTTGGCTAGCTAGAATCTGGCAAAATAATCTTGCATGTTTGTCGCTATTTAAGGCAAAAAGCATAAATTGTGAGATTAATCTATATGGGAAGAGTATTTAGATCAAAGGCCCAGTCCATTAGGTGTAGAAGTCAACAAAATCCTGCCAGAAAAGTTATTTACAAAAGCCTACTACCATCTTACGAATTGAATTTGGTCTATATAGAACAACTACTTGAGGAAGATGAAAAAACTCTTCTGACGTAGTCACAAATTAAGTTACTTTAGGCAAGAAGCAAGAAGAGTAAGAAAGCTAGTTAGTTCAAGTATTTAGAAGAAAACTTAATCACAAATTCAAGCACACGCCAAATTATTCCAAGCTATCAAATAAATGCACCAAATAAGGGAGCTTCCAGAAATTACATAATTTTTTGTTACTAATAAATTTCAAAATTTTACCACACCTAAACATACCTGATACCTATTAGCCAATCAAATTGTATATTTTTTAAAAATTATTTATATGTTCAATTTTTGGAATTGATAATAACTTTTGATCCACTAGTCCGTTTTGTATGATTTAAGGGTAGGGTGTCAACATTTTCAAATTCATATAAAATAGAATGTAGATTAACATTGTGTAACAATAACATATAATATCATATAAACATCACATGATTCGACCAATCAGAATTAGCAATTCTTTGTACTACTCAGGAAAAACATATAACGATCTCAGAAGATTTTAATTATATGTAAATTAATTTTTTTTAAAGCAATATATATTGCGCAACTTCACTATTAGAAACAAACTGGATTAAACTATATATTACATAATTTGATACCAATTGGTTAAAATGTTAAAAGTTTTATTGGAAGTATTTTTTTATTTACTATATAAAAATTTAATATACCACATAGATCATATGAAAAATGATTTACGTACACCCTACTCTTAACTACCAAAATTCTCATCTCAATGAGATAATTCTAACAAGTTTAAAATCGTTAAAATCTAATTACAGGATCCCAAGATCGTTCACTTTTGTATAATTTTAATAGTAATTTTTTAAAATTACTAAGTAAACTTTTTTAACATTGAATAACTTTTGATGGACTGGCCCATTTTGGATAATTTAACTACCAAAATGTTCGTCTCAGTGAGATGATTCTAACAAGCCCAAAATTGCTAAATTCCAATTACAGGATAACAAGTTCGATAAAGTTTTGTATTGTTAATAACAATACAAATCTTTATCGATCTTGTGATCTTGTGATTTGAATTTAGCAATTTTGGGCTTGTTAGAATCGTCTCACTGAGACGAACATTTTGGTAGTTAAATTATTCAAAACAGGCCAGTGGATCAAAAGTTATTCAATGTTAAGAAATTTACTTAGCAATTCTAAAAAATTATTACTATATTTACGTGAAATAACGCACAGGGGCGTTATTTTGAGGTTCGGGCTGAATTAAGCTTAATTTAGGTCAAAATTCGTAATTTCACCCCTGTGCATTATTTCACGTAAATACGGTATTAAAATTACACAAAAGTTGAATGATCTTGGGATCCTGTAATTAGATTTTAACGATTTTGAGCTTTTTAGAATTGCCTCATTCATCAGAAAATTTTATACATAGATATTAATCGATATATAGCACTTAATCGTTTTATATCAATTATATAATATCGTTATATATCGATTAAAATATTGTTATATATTGATTAATTGGATAAAAATCGATATATATCTATAATCGATATATATCATAATATCGTTATATATCAATTAATTGGATAAAAATCGATATACAGTCACACTCCCATATAAGCACCTCCTATATAAGCACATTTCTTTATAAGCACCTTTATTTCTTGAACCAACTACTATTAAACATATAAAAATTACTCTCTACGTAAGCACATTTCTATATAAGAACACTTTTTATCGGTCCCGATGGTGTGATTATATGGGAGTGTGACTGTATATCTATAATCGATATATATCATTTTTTTATATTAAATCGTTATATATCTATAAATAGATTATAATTATAATTATTTGAAACGATATATATTTGTAAATCAATTATAATCATAATTATTTGAAACGATACCGATATATGACGATTAGCAGATCTTTAACGATTGTATAGTGTTTTGACTGCGTCGCAAAAATTTCAACCTGGATCATCAAATAAAAAAAAAAAAAAAGTAAAATTTCAAAAAAAATATGTTAAAAAAAAAGAGAAAGACAAAGCAAAGAAAACTGGCATAGAAAAAAAAAAACTTAAAAAAAAAAAAATAAAAAAAAGCCGTTTTGAATGATCTTTACACCCTCTCCCTTTTACCCCCTCTCCCTTTTACCTTCTTCTCCCTTTTTCTCCTTTCTCTTTTTTTTTTCTCTCTTTTTTTTTTTCTTTTTTTTTTT
>QKWP01000909.1:186484-198097 GCA_003550325.1 Gigaspora rosea | reverse complement strand
CCTAAGAAATCCCAGTATAAGATGTATAATAAATATAAGAGAAGTGGGGTGTCTTGGTCTAGTTTGACTAAGGGAAATTCTGTGTCTTTAAATACATTTTAGAATAAGCGTTATAAGCGTTGATTTATAATGATAAATACTATAATCTACAAGAGCAACATAAGCGTTATAAACAGTATAAGCGTTATAAGCAGTATAAGCGCTATAAGCGTCATAAGCATCATAAGCGGTATAAGCGCTATAAGCGTCATAAGCGTTATAAGCATGATAATCGTTATAAGCGTTATAATCGTTATAAGTATTATAATCAGTATAAGCGTTATAAGCGGTATTAACTATTCTAACTTCTTAAGATAATAATATAATACAATATAATAATAAAATATAATAATAAAAATGAAATAATAAAATAATAAGGTAATATAATAACTATCGTTCTATAACACTATGTATAAAATTTTCTGATGTACTCTATTAGCTAATCAAATTTTATATTTTTTAAAATATATTCATATCTGATATGTTTTAATTTATAAAATTGACAATAACTATTGCTCTACTAAACCAATTTAGATGATTTAACTATCAAAATGTTCGTCTTACTGAGATGATTTTAACAAGACCAAAATTGTTAAAATCTAATCGCAGGGTTCCAAAATCATCAACTTTTGTGTAATTTTAATAGTGATTTTTTAGAATTACTAAGTAAATTTTTTTAATATTGAATAACTTTTGATCTACTGGTCCATTTTGAATGATTTAACTACTAAAATATTTATCTCAGTAAGACGATTCTAACAAGCCCAAAATTGCTAAATTCTAATTACAGAATTTCAAGATCAATAAAGATTTTATTGTTTGTCTAACAATATAAATCTTTATCAATTTTGGAATTCTGTAATTAGAATTTAGCGATTTTGAGCTTGTTAGAATCGCCTTACTAAGACAAACATTTTGGTAGCTAAGGCTAGGGTATCTCATATGATGTTATACATATGTAATTTTATGCAGATCACGGGATTCAGACCCTATAAAAGATTATACAAACTCATGACTGTTAAAAAATTTTAATCCATAGTCTAATATTGTTAAAAAAATTTTTTCAGTTGTTTAAAGGTTGTGTATTTGCTAGTAAACAGTTTTTTCATTAAACGAACTGTTTAAAAAAAGGTTTGTTTAGAAACAATTTAGTATTAACTTTGTGCATATGGTTTCAAAAATGTGTATATCAAGTAAACTTTATTAAAAAACAGGGTTTTTCTTTAACTTTTACAGGATATGACTTCAGTCACTGGTTTACAATCAATGATATTATAAAAATTATTTGTAATTAAGAATTTTTTGGAAGTTTATTAGAAACCTTTCATATTTATTAAAAGATCTATTTATAGATTAGACAATATTTAGAACTGCATTAAATATAATATATAAACTATTTGAAAAGTTGGATTTTTTGTGAGCAAGTATTTGTAACAAGTATTTAAAACTTAATTTTTTATTATAATATGAGTAAGATTGTATAAAATAAAAAAATCAAAGATTTTTAGTCTTCATATGTTCATAGGCATAAAATAATAGGCAATATCAAAAAGTAATTTTCAAAAGGTTTTGCTGATTGGCTAATAAATAATAAATTACTATTTTTAGATTAGTTGCACAAATAATCTACAATATGCAGCATGTCCATTATTTTGCTATATTGCAAATCATATGAGATACCCTACCTTTAAATTATTCAAAATAGGCCAGTGAATCAATATTAAAGAAATTTACTTAGTGATTCTAAAAAATCACTATTAAAATTACACAAAAGTACGGGTGTGGCGACTTAGAGAAGTTGCCAAGTTGTCACCCCCCAAGCAGCAGGTTGAGAGTTCAAATCCCACTGGTGACGATAATGAAAAAGAAACCTGTGTTTGGTAACTGTGGCTCAGATTGGTTGAGTATGAAACCTGTAACCTTGGTTTTACCATCGTGAATGGGAGCTTTCGGGCGCAATGGTATTTGTTACACCGCAAATCCAGGGAACCAGAAAAACAGAACCCCGTTTGGCAAGTCCCGAGTAAGGAGGTAGAGAAGATCTAATGGTGCTACCAAAATAAGGTCGTACTGGGGTCGGAACGAACCTTATAAGGGCAATGTAAATAACGATATGGCCTCGGCGCAAGTTACTGAAGACCACGATAGTTATATGATGTGGGACATATTCTTGTAAGTGGCTGGCAATTTCTACGAGAGTAAAGTAGCCCTAAGGTCGGTAGCTATTGTGAATAAGTCTAGAAAAGCCATAATATATATTGGCTTATAGGTAAGATAGTAATAGGAGAAGCATGGGTCAGAGAGTTTAAATAGGCATGTCCCGTAGTTGGTTTGCAGGTATTACAGCTAGTTTAGAACCTTCGGGCGGACTACTTAAATTAGGCACCAAAAGTGCACATGTGGCTAGTTGTACACTCATTCATGTAACAAATATTGCAAATATTCAATAAAACCGTCGGCCAAAGTAGACGGCCATTAAACCTAAAAAAAAAAAAAATTACACAAAAGTTAAATGATTTTGGGACTCTGTGATTAGATTTTAATGATTTTGGGCTTGTTAGAATTGTCTCAACAAAACAAACATTTTGATAGTTAGAGGGCATCCATAAATAACATTATGTACCCCTTTATAGTAGTACTTGACCCCCCTCTACTATATAAAAAATTTTTCAAAATCTATATGTTTATATATAAAATTTTACAAAAACTTGAATATATTGTGATACAGTGGTCTGATTTGGATAATTTAGGTACCATTCGATTTGTCTCAGTGAGACGAATTCAATAATACCAAAATTATTTCATTTGGTTTACTGGATCAATAATTATTCACAAAAAACTATTGATTTTATAGTCATTTTATAAGAAAACATAATAACCAATAGTATTTGGCCAATAACTTTTGTTCTAGTAATCCAAATGAAATGAAATTGGCCATTCGACTTCTCTCACTGAGACGAATTGAATGGTACCAAAATCATTAAATTTGGACCACTGAATCAGTTTTTAGACGATTTTTTCTAAAAAAATTGCGTTATATTTTTTTGATCCCTCCCTACTTAAGAGAAAAAATGTTATATTTTGTCAGACCCTCCCCCCCTCTTGTATAACATTATTTCTAGACGCTCCCTTAAATTATCTAAATTGGTCCAATAGAACAATAGTTATTAATAATTTTATAATTTTATACTTTTGGCCAGAATTATAATATTTTGACCAAAATTATAATTATAACCTAATATTTTTAGGACTCCACCCACCCACTAAAAAATTAAGTAATTTCTGAAAGCCTCCTAATATTAAACTGATCAATAAGAAGCAGTTACCAAAATATAGGTCTATTTTTCTAAAGCGTTGCCAGTAGGATTTGAGCTCTAAATCTGCCACTTGGAAAATAACAACTTATCAACTTCCTTAAATTATTATATTTATAAAGCTTATTATTTTTTAGCTTATTCTACAATTTTTATTAGTAACTTAAAGTTGATTGTCTTAATAAAATTTTGTATAAATTCAGTTCGGAAATATACCAAATTGGGAGGCCAGCTAAAGCAGAGCGAGTTTTAATTGTCTACATGCATGTTATCGATCAGTGAATAATTATTTACATTTTTGAACAAAATTTGGTATTTTTTATATCTTTTAGCAAAGATTTCTCAACAGCTATATAATTAAACTTAATAAAAAATTTTTTATTCAATTCTACAAGCATGCAGAATTGGAATAAAAAGGATTCATTGGGTTTGACCTGGTAGTTATTAAGAAACATTAGTTTAAAGTTTAATTAATAGTCTGCCAGTTAGGGCAGTGTCATTAATCACCTGATTATTTTTTATCAGAGGCCTACCCCCCTCCCTCTTCCTCAATATATAAATAGTCAGGTTCTTATATATAATTTCAACTTTTTTTACCCCTCCCTAAAAAATCACCTGATTTTTGTTACTCCCCTTAATCGGAAATCGATCATAGTATAATATAATGCAAATCACATATGAAAATCCTATAGTGTAAATGTGGCATGCATACATATAAAGTTTTTTCTTACTAAGTTAACGACATATATCCACTAATTGAAAGTTGTAGAGCTCATCGAGGCGCATCTAACGGTGGTTAGATCATCCAAATCGGCCCAGTGGATGGGGAGATATCGTTGAAAAACGATTGGACGACTATATAAAATCTCCATGTAAACAATGTTTACATAGAGATTTTATATAGTCGCCCAATCGTTTTTTAGCGATATATCGCCATCCACTAGGCCGATTTGGATGATTTAACCACTGTTAGATGCGCCTCGATGAGCTCTACAACTTTCAATTAGTGAACATGTGTCATTAACTTAGTAAGAAAAAAACTTTTATATGTATGCATGCCACATTCACACATAGTGATTTTCATATGTGATTTGCATCACGTTATACTATGATCAATCTCCGATTAACTGGCAGACCATCAATTAAAAAATCTTAAAGAAATACAAATATATATATATTTTTTTAACTTCAGCAGTTCTGGTGCAACTTTATTTATTTATATTTTGTATTTACAATACATTATATGTTGTCTACTCTAGATTGACTACTTATTAAAGTGCGACCCACCCGGTTGTTGTTAGAGACACCTAAATGTGACCTGCTATAGCAAAAATTTCTCTCCATCAACCGCCTAACCCTTAGGTAAGGAATATTAGATCAGTTACTTTATTGAGTAGGGATTGCTGCCCATCAAGACTACCATTTATTTTGATTCCAATTTGAGAAATTTCCCTTCTCTATCCACTTTCTCATTTTTATTTCTGTCATTTTTTTAAAATATGTGTCTAAATTGTCCTCCAATTTGGGTTTTTTAATTTTACCTCGACTCCCCATTCTTGAACTATTGGTTCTATTCTTTCTTGGGGCCTCTGCTGACCTTTCCACTCCTTCTTTGTCTTTCTAGAACTTTTTCGTTTGGACTGAATTGTGATACCTAGCATTTTTTCCTACCTGTTTGTAACTAAACACCTTTTCGTTCAAATCTTTTTCTGAAAGCACATAAGCCACTTATCCAAAAAGATTGTTAAGACTCACAAACTTTTCCGTCCTGAAAGCTCTTCTTCTATTAGCTTTTGATCCAAATCTTGATCTAGCTAGCCTTTCGACAATTCTGCCCTTTGTGTATTTGGATCTTTTCTATTACTTTCTAGGAGTACCTTTCTTAACTTCCTTTCAGAGATTACTGCCTTCTTTTTATCATTTAAGTTTCTTTATACAGTCAGACCTCTATAAATGCAACCTCAATAAATGCAATACCTTTCTAAATGCACGGTTTTTTCTTTTCCGCAAGATGTTATTAGTAATAAATGCACATTCTATATTCTGTAAATGCATGTTTTCTTGAATAATATTTTATATTACACTAACCTCCATAAATGCATATAGCCAATCAAATTTTAGTATTTAAGATAGATTATATAGTTTGAGTAGAAGTTATACAAACTTGATGATTAAATTTTTAAAGCTGCAATTTAATTGGCTCTCTCTAAGTGCAAACCTTCCTAAATGCACATTGTAGGCTTGTCCCTACAAGTTGCATTTATAGAGGGTTGACTGTATATCTTTCACTATTAATATTTCTTCCTCTTTCCATAAGTTTTGGTCTATTAGACAAGATACTGATGGTTAAAGGTTTCATCATTCATCTTGCATTTCCTACAGACTGTTGTCGGGTATAGGTCCAGCCTATGTTTAGCTCTCTGGCACATAGTAGGTAATAGATAATTGAAGGCTCTAATTCTAAAGCTCCAGGTGTTATTTTCTTCTAGGCTTCTTCCTTGAGCCTTTTGATGAGTTTTTAGTAGACTTTTATATACTTTCCAGTTTATTCGTCTAATTTCTAAACTCTCTGTGTCCTTTTTCTGGTACCAATATACCGTATTTTCCCCAAAATAAGCTACCTTCGAAAATAAGCTACCCCTCTTTTGGTCAAAAAACTTCATAACATCTTTAACCCGAAAATAAGCTACCCTACGATTGAAAAAGTCGCTACATAGCAAAGTCTAAATTTTACTAAGTTAATCGATTAAAATCAATTAAGTAAACTTATTAAGCAGGTCAAAATACACTTATCATAAAATTTTTATAAATATTGGAGAACTTTTTATTAAGTGCTTTTGATATTTATGTTTGGCGAAAAAATTAAAATTTTTTAAAAAAATATATTTATCGAACATAAAAATTAAAAGTTAAATAATAAAAAGTTCTCCGATCTTTATGAAAATTTTAGGGTAAGTGTATTTTGATCTTCCAAACAAGGTTACTTAATCGATTTTAATCATTTACATAGTAAAATTTAGACTTTACTATGTAGCAACTTTCTGCGATCGGTCAAAAATCGATTTTACCCAAAAATAAGCTATCTCTGATTTTTTGTGTAACTTTTTGCCCAAAAAAAGGTAGCTTATTTTCGGGAAAATATGGTATTGGATAGCTAACTCTGAAGTAGGTATTTATGTATTTTTTAATAAAGCTTCTAATTGGAATTTTAATCTTATTCTTTTGCCATTCCAATTTATAGATAAAATCTCTGCACTTGATTAACCCTACTTCTGTTGTTTCTTTCTCGCTACATGCCAATTTTGCTAAAGCATCCGCTCGCTCATTAAACTCTTCTTCTGAGTATGGCTTGACTTTTTCTAGGGTTAGATGTATGTTTTTAGTTTCTACTGCTTTACTAATAGCACACATAATTGTCTGGTTACTGATTTTTAGCCAGTCTCTTGTTCTTTTTATAACATTTCCCATTTTGATTGCAGCAATAGCAGCCTGGCTATCTGATTTTACCACCACATTGCTATTGTCTGGTGCTATTAAAATTGAACAAAGAATTCCCATGAGTTCTGGTCTAGTTGAAGAGATCCACTTTTGCATCTTTTCTTTTATGTCTCTGACAACCTGTTCCTTTTTAGGGGAGTAACAAAAATCAGGTGATTTTTTAGGGGGGGAGGGGGGTAAAAAAAGTTGAAATTATATATAAGAACCTGACTATTTATATATTAAGGAAGAGGGAAGGAGGGTAGGCCTCTGATAAAAAATAATCAGGTGATTAATGACACTGCCCTTATCCTCTTGTACTAAACTATACCCTAAGTTACTACTTCTATTTAAATTATCGCACTTTACTGAACCATCTGTATAAAACAATAAATCTTTTAATTCTAGATTTTGCTGTAACACCCTTTTTAGCTTTTCTCTTTTGCCTTTATTTTGTATCAATCTATCTATTAAAACTTCTCTTCATATTGGTACTTGAATCGGTAGATTTATTAAACTTTCTGTTATGGGCTTTCATTAGCAAAAAAAAATATGCGTAAACCTTCGTAAGTTTTTACGCAGGGGTAAACTTGCGAAAAACTTACGATTAGTTCAGAGTATTACGTAGGGGCAGTGTTGTACATTTTCACTGTCCCAGCCTTTTTTTGCCATGTCCCAACGTCCCAACGTCCCAGCGTCCCAAGTGTCCCAACTATGTCCCAAGCCTTAATAATTAATAAATTAATTTAAAAAAATATATAATTATATATTTTTTTAGGTGCTGAACACATTTTTAAAAAAATTTAATTAGATTATCTTAATAAAATTTTAAGTAATTTCAATTTATAAAATTGTCCCAGAATGTCCCAAAATGTCCCAATGTATGTCCCAACTGTCCCATGTACAACACTGCGTAGGGGTAATAATTACGAAAGTTTACGCTATAGTAATTTCGGAGTATTACGAAGGTGTAATAATTACGAACTTTTAAGGCATAGTAAATTCGAAATATAGCAAAAATATTATAAACAACAAACATTGAAAACTTGCAAAAACTGGCGAAAACTGGCGTAAATCAATGATATATTACAATATTATGATCAATTAATAATCAATTAATAATAAAATTCATATAATCATGCTTTTTGCAAATTTTTTAAACGTTTTACAGATTTTTGCATATTTTCGCATGTTTTCGCATATTTTTACAAGGTTTCGCAATTTAATATAAAATTTTATATTTTTTATTTATTATTATTATTATTATTATTATTATTTTTTTGGGCAATCCTGCCTTTATTATTTGAGATACGAGTATACTACTCTAGAATTTTATAGACTAATACCTACGATTCCCTCCCTATCACAATAAAGACTCATCCGGTTACCGAAGTACCTAAATGCGATCTGCCGCAGTCAAGATTTGTCTCCAATTTTCTGTTTTCTAACTCATAGAGAACTTTCAAATTATCATCGATAAGCTCTTGCTAGCTTTGTCAGGACAACCCTTATTCTTTATTTTTCTGTGGTTTGGCCGATGACATCCAAAATGGTCTCATCGCACCCTCTATCCAATTTCCCAAGATGTGCTTTGCTTCTTTCACCAGCTTCTCGAATTTGCCCAAAGGCTTGTCCTCTAATTCAGGCCTGCCCTGGGAAACCTTCTCAATACTTGTTTTCTTCCTTTTCCGCTAACTTTCCACTTCTTTAGTGTCCTCGTCCCTTACATCAATTTTACTTTTCCTTACTTTTTTTATGTTTCTTTCTTTTTTCTATTCGGTTACAGCTTTGCATCTGGGTTTCCAAATTTTTTCCGTAAATTTGTCGTTCATTCTTTCAAAAATTTCGTTTTTCTTCTTTATTTCTGTGGGTGACTCTTCTTGCTTCATTACAGGAACCAGACCTTGCATTAAAAGCCTTCTTCTCTTTTTCCTGTCTTCGTCACTATTTCCGGTCCAAATGGTTTCCCATTTTTGTTTTTGTTCAGGGCCCCAATCTAGCTTCCTATCTTCGAAGGCTTCTTTAAATATCTCGGCCTCGTTGTCTTCCCATACTTTCTGTAGAGGAATATATTCTGCTAGGTAATCTTGTGTCTCTGTCTCGCTACGGCATGTGATGCATTGGTCTTCTGTGTAAATCTTCGGATATCTTTGGTGTAGGACTGACATCGTAGGCAACTGCTTATTTATTTTTTTAATTCTATGTACCCACCTTCTACTACCCTTTTCATCATGACAGTTTCCACATTTTATTTTATTCAGATGCAACCATGTGCTCTTCCAGTCTATTTCCACCATATTATTCCCTTCTTTTAAATCCAAACCTAATGCTACCGAGCTTACCCACCCTACATCATAGGTTAATATAATCACATCTTGCATGAACTTCCTCAATGGCCTGTCTACGATATGATTATTCCATCTTGGTATAATTCTTAAACCTTTTGTCCAACCACTATTTAAACTAAATCCTTCGCTTCTAACAGCACCTTCTTTTGCGAGTTTATCTGCCTCCTCGTTACTTCTTATCCCCACATGCGCTTTTATCTTAACTAGCTCTAAATTTATCTCCTTTTTATGCACACAATCTCTGATCATCCTTAACCAGTTTCTGTTACTTAGTTTTAACTCCTTTCAGACCGAACTGAGCTTCGCATTTTGGTTGATTGAACTTATCGCATTGTTACTGTCGGTAAGTATTCTTACTCTTGTCTTGCATGGCACAGCTAGCAGCGCTGTTGCGATTGCTCCAAGCTCAGCCCTTGCTGATGACGGCCAATCAATTATCGCTTCTTGGAAACTTATATCTTCATCGAATTCTTTTGGTTCCATATTCATTGGGTATGCTTTCCATCCGATCCACATTCGTCTCTTCATCCCATTTCTGTTCTGCGCTTCTATTATCTTCATGGAACCGTTTGTGAAAATATTCCATTCTTGCCTTCTTTGAAACTTTTCTCTCATTTCTTCTAGTTTCTTTCGCACCCTGGTATCTGGAATCCATTCTTTTAGCATTTCGCTCTCCCGTCAGCTAATTACTACCCTCTCTACTTGCTGGTTTTCTGTATTTACTTTTCTTGGGTCTTCTGCCTCTGCTGACTCTATGTTTGTTAAATCTATTTCACACAGGACCTTACGCTCTAGTTTCTTAACTAAGCGTTTGTTTAAGGCATGCTTTTCACTTTTAAACTTTTTATACATGATGCACGAATTTACATCCTTCCCTTGATTATCTTTGTACCCTTTGCAATGTTCTATTTCTTGTTTTATATCACTACTCCTTTCACACTTCTGCCAGTGTTCTATTATCATTGTTTGCTTTGGGCCCTTTCTTCCTATCACTTTTCCTATCTGGGCTCCTTTGGTTCCGTTACCAAAGACGATCATTTCATGCTTTCGTGCATTCCTTGATATTTGTACTAGTTCTGGTTTTATTGCGTACGCATTTCCATTCATTTGTCTAAATTCACTCTTGACTTGTCGTGTGTACTTGTCTTCTATTATCTTTTCTTCCAGAAACTTGTACCATTCTGGCTTCTTCCCAGAACCTTTTCTATTTCTTATATTTCTTACTTGCTCCCATATCAGCATTCTTTCGCCGTCTTTATTAATCAGCTGTTCTACCAGGTACAGTTGTAGGTCCTGTTCGCTCCGAAATCCTTTCTCTAAATCCTTTCTCAGTACTTTGCGTATTTCAATTCCTTTTTCTGCAATTTCTAAGCAATTTTCCATAAGATCTTTTTCAAACCTGAAGCCTAGTACGTGCGCTTCTTGTATTACACAAAGGGCCATATTGTGTGTAATTTCTATTTCATCTAACTGTTCTTTTTCTAATTCTAGTATCGACTTTGTGCACTTATTGTGAACTTGCGCCTGTCTGATGCAGATCCATGTTGAGTTACCTGCCCCTTTAGTATTATTGAGTTTTAATTTTAGTCCCGTGATGTGATGTGCCACGTAACTGTTCCATAGAAACTGCACCCCTACTATATTTTTGTGACTCAGAACCCCATTCGGCGTGTTTAAAGCTAGGCGCTTTTTTGTTTCAAATTTTCAGAAAAGGCCACTGCAGTTTTTCGCATTCTTTTCTACTTAATTGATGATCCAGATAAGATCGGTACTATTACCATATTGGGACAATAGTAAATTTTGGTGATAAGTACAATATAAATTTTTATTATATGCAGAAATCCGAAGTCAGTCCAATTAAAAGTATTTTTTTATCAAGTTAACAGTTCATGTCAATTAATTGAAAGTTGTAGAGCACAATGAGACGCATCTAATGGTGGTTATATCATTCAAATCGGCTCAGTGTACGCTGAGATATCGTTAAAAAACGATTGGCCGACTATATAAAATTTCTAGTTTGTTTACATAGAATTTTATATAGTCGGCCAATCGTTTTTTGGCGATATCTCAGCGTACACTGGGTCGAATTGAATGCTCTAACTACCATTGGATGCGTCTCAGTGAGCTCTACAACTTTCAATTAATTGACACGAACTGTTAACTTAATAAAAAAAATACTTTTCATTGGACCGACGTCAGATTTCAGTATATAGTAAAAAACATAGTAATTTCCCCCAAATTCTAATATAAAAATAGTGCCGATCTTATTCGGATTAGCAATTAAGAATGTTGTTTGTAGTCTGTATTCTGACCTTGGCAACAATACCTTGTTGTTTATATAGATCAATTGATTCAACGTAATCCTCTTTTTCTTGACTACTTGCACTAGTGCCTCTATTTCTCCACGAATTATTTTTTTTTTTTTTTTTTTACCC
>QKWP01000909.1:164262-180301 GCA_003550325.1 Gigaspora rosea | reverse complement strand
CCCCCCTAGATATGAAAATTATCAGGTCTTATATATAATTTCCAAAATTTTTGACCCCCCCCCTAGAAAATCAGGTGATAAAAGTAGGCTTTCTTAATATACATTTTTTTGAAAAATTGAAAAAAAATGCCAAAGTACTAATAAAATTGAACATATAAAATGGCGACAAGCAGTTCTGGCTTACGCTAATGATACAACCTGAATCGCTAAGGCCAAAAAGAAGCTGGAGGAGATGTTAGAGTTGGCTAATGACTTTTACAAATTGAACGACATTAAAATTAATAAGAACAAATCAGAATTGATAGTGATTAACGGAAATCAGCAAATATCAAATAAAGAATACAAAATCTGCTCTAGCGATGGAACAGAAATCCAAGCAAAAGAAAAAGATAACCCGGCAAGGTTTCTTGGCATCTGGGTTTCTGAGAAAAACAGCAAAAACTGCAGTCTAAGACTGGTGGAGCAGGAAATTTAAAGCTTAGTAAGGATTTTGAAAAAGAAAAAGGTTACACTCAGGCATCTACAATACATCAACAACAAGGTTTTAATCCCCAGAATAGAATACAGATTAAGATGTCATATAGTAAACAAGTGGGTGTGTGATCGTTTGCACAGACAGTGGTTAATGCTTATTAAAAACAAGGCAGGGTTGGCAAGTTCTACAGCAAATTGAATCCTGCATCATCGTAATCTTGTGGATCTTAAAACAATCTGGCAAGCAAGACTAGCTCAGCAAATACCAAGTCTAATCGAAAGATTAAACAACACAGGAACAGTAGGGTCAGTAACTTGGATTAGACTTAGGCAGGCTCAGCTAGATAGTAAAAGTACAGTGTATATTCTTTCTTGGAACACTAACAGATGCAAGAGTAGCAAGTTTCAATTCAATTTTAATGCAAAGTTAGTGCAAGAAGCAAAAACAATTAAAATCAAGCTAGAGTGCAAAGAATTGGAAGAGGCGGTGAAGCTCGCAAATAAAAACAATAATAAAATTTGGACCCTCCTAAGTATGAAGGAAAAAAAAAGTTTTTTGAAGAATAAAAGCAATCGTTGGATAATAGTGGAGCAGTTAATTAGTTAGGATGGTGTACACTTGTTGACATGGTCACAACTGCAAAAACTTAGAGGCCTTAGTGGTTGTGAAAAGAAACCAGTATGGTTTCAAAGAATAGAAGAGCTTTTAATACACAACACTAAATCAAGAGAAGTAAAGTCCCAATTCAGATTAGTGTGTGGAAACAGCTTGGCAACCCAATCTACCTTAATACGTTTCTAGAGACAAAAGAAAGTTGGAATGGGTCCTCTTCGGTACAAGTAGAGATAAGACAGAGATAGGAAGAATTAAAAGGAAAAAAGGAGAAGTCATGGAAATTGAGCACTGGACCAATGGAAAAGAAAACAATGAGTCTCTTGTAAAATACGCAGGGTGCCAAATAGAGAAAGAGAACAATAATGAAATGTGTCTAATAGGAAAAAGTTCCGCGAAGGTAAAAGAGCTTTAAAAAAAGGAGTTGTCAAAAGAAAAGAAGAGAACAGAGCATTTTGTGAAATCCCACTCAATTCCCTGAGCACACGTATTGCTTCACAAATTCAAGACCCTAGAACAGTAAACACGGATGTAAAAGTTTTCATCGAAACGGTCGAAAATTCATTAATTGATAAGTTTATTGTGGAGCAAGATGTTAGAGTTAAGTTTAAGGAAACTGCGCAAAAACTAGCAATATTCCAGAATCTAGGTATCTACACAAATGGTTCATTAGAAGAGCCTGGAAATAGCACTCAACCACGAAGAATAGGTGTGGGATAGATCATACTTAACGAGCAGGATCAGGCCAATCCAGTTACTCTAGCGCAATTTGCAGGTGCAATATAAGACTAGCCTTCATCAACTAGAGCAGAACTAGGGGCAATAGGTACTGCATTGCTCGTAATTCCGCAAAAGTGCAAAATTAAGATATATACTGACAGTGCAAATGCAATCAGTATGATCAAAAAAGTGCTTTGTAATCAGAGAACATCAAAAATTTCAAAACTAAAGAATGGAAGTATCCTTGCAATAATCAAAAGTCTAATTAAACGTAAGAAGGTAAATATCAACTTCGTTAAAGTAAAAAGGCACAGTGGCATTTACTTTAATGAGCAGGTGGATAAGTTGGCGAAAGAAAGGTGTAAGGATAATGAAGTTATTAGTTGGAATGTCGAGTGGTCGAAATTGGTTAGGGTGGTACCTAGGTGGAAACAGTACATAATAGATACTCCTATTAGAGGGTTAATAGATAGTATTACAAATTTGTATTATAGTGTAGAATGGTTACACACTAGTAGTATAGAATATTTAGAAAGTAAGAATAGTATAAAGTCGAAAATTGATTGGAAGGGAATCTGGCAGAATTTTAAAAAAAATACAGGGTCAAGATGTAGAAGTTTGCAAAGTAGTAGGGAATGAGTGTTTGATACAAAGTGTCTGAACGACTTACTGCCAACCCTTAGCTTACTGCACAAGAGGAACCCAATGATGTACCCGATAGATACCTGTATAGCATGCTTTCGTGAGAAAGAAGATTTAGAACACTTAGCAAGTTGCGAACTATACGAAATTTTCTGGAAGAAAATTGAGCACAAAGCTGCGAATCTTGTCTTAGAAAAACGGTTTCTCACCAGAGGAAGAAAGGAGAAAAAAAGAGAAGACACCTCTACATTGAAAAATGCAAGCACAGAAGCGGTCTTAATCGGACTATCAAGAAATGACAGGCTAGAAAATCGCATAAATTGCATTAGAGGAATTCTTTTAAATAACAGCAATGAAAGTATAGAACTACGAAATGCCAAAAAAAGATATACTTATGAGCTCAGAAGGGAGTTCAAGCAAATCATTTGGGTGTGCCGATGTGAGGCAGTTAACGAATGGGAGAAAAATCAAGGTATCGCGAACAAAGACAAAAGAAAAAGAGCAGAAAGAAGTAGACCACGTAAGGAAATTTTGCATAGGAAAACCTTAAAAGAAGCGGAATCAGAGCACAAAGCAAAGGAGAAAGAACAATGGGACAAGGTCGAAATACTTTTAACCAATTTAGTCCAAACTAATTCTAAACCGACATGATCTGGGCTTTACAGACCTGTTAGTAAACAAATTTAACGCAATCTTGACAAGACTAGCGACCACCATCCAATGACCCGAGGGAGTTTCTCCAGTGAGTTGAAGGCCTAAGGATAGGAAAAAGGTTGCTGCGGCAGATTGCATCTGGGCACTTTATAGTAGCCGGGTGAGTCTTTATTGTAGAAAAAGAAGGGTTAAAGGCAATAGTTGGATACCTTTGTATGTAATAACATGCGCATTCTTTAGTCAATAAAGGCAGAATTGCCAAAAAAAAATGACAAAAAAAAATAAAAACAAGAAAAAAAACTAAAATCGAAAAAATAATAAAAAAAAAGCAAAAACAAAAAAAATAGTAATATTTTGAACACTTTCGCACTTTGTCATATAATACTAGCTCTAAACACTTATTTTTCTCATTCTGCAGTTTGCTATTATTTCTTTTCTTCTTTGTTTTAACTATAATATTCACTTATATTCGCTAATATTTGCTCATATTCGCTACTTCCTAAAATAAAAAAAATAAACAAAAAAAAATAAAACCAAAAAAACGAAAATGAAAAAAATCGTAATATTTTAAACTACTTTCACACTTCATTGTATAATAATAGCTCTATACACTTATTTTTCTTACCTTGTAGTAGCTATTATTTCTCTTCTTCTTTGTTTAACTATTATATTTGCTTATATTTGTTTGTATTCGCAACTTCCTAAAAAGTACTAGTAAAAAAAAAACAAACAAAAAACAAAAAACAAACCCGAAAAAAATAAAAAAAAACAAAACAAAAAAAAAATAAACTATTATATTTGCTTATTTTGCTTATTTTCACTTATATTCGATTATATTCACGACTTCTTGCAAAGTGCTAGAAACGTTAGAATTGGTGTTCTTGTAAAGTGTCGGAAAAGTCAAATCGTTTTCTTGCAAAGTTTTGAAAAAAGCAAGGAATAAATAAAATAAAATAAAATTAAAAAAATAAATAAAAAAAAAAGAAAACAAACAAAAACAAAAATGCAAGCAAACTAAGTAAAAAAATAAACGAAGCTCCAAATCCCCATTTCCTTGAAGTAAGAGCTTGTAATCTTGCAATTTAGAAATCGTCAGAAGTTTGCAAAGTGCCAAAATAAAATAAATTAATAAAAATAAAACAAAAAAACAAAATCAAAAAACATGAAACGAAAAAATAAATGAAATGAAACCTTGCAAAAACTTGCAAAAACTTGCGAAAAATTGCATTCTTGAAATTTAAAAATTGCTGGAGTGTGTTCTCGCAAAGTGTCGAAAGTTTGAGTTGGCTTGCGCAAAGTGCTGAAAAGTCGTTGGATTTCTTGCAAAGTGCCAGTGATAAAGTATAGAAATAAAATAAAAAAATTTAAAAATTAAAAAATAAAAAAAATTAAAAAATAAAAAAAAACAAAACGAAACTAAAAAAAATGAAACCAAACCAAAAAAAAACAAAAGAAAAACAAAGAAACAATGTAAAATTGATAGAAGATCTAAATTATAAACAAAAAAAATAAACAAAGATCTAATCTGATTTTGTAGTAAAATCATCAAAAATCATCGAAACATTTCGAAAATATTAGTAAAACGCGTCATTGATATGATCCAGGTTGCAGATTGTCCTAAAATATTTCGAAAGTATTCGAAATATTAAAAAAAAAGAAAGAGAAAAAAAAGAGAGAAAAAAAAGAAAAAAAAAAGAGAAAAGAGAAAAAGGAAGAAGGGGTAAAAGGAAGAGAGGATAAAAATTGCTCAAAACGGCTTTTTTTTTCCTATGCCAGTTTTCTTTACTTTGTTTTTCTTTTTTTTTTACCTACTTTTTTTGAAATTTTATTTTATTTTATTTTATTTTTTTTTTAAAAAAATATTTTGAAATAATCTGAAATATTTCAAAAATGTTAGCCAAACATTGATTCCTTTCGAAATAATTTGAAAATTAGTGTAAAATAGTTTTTTTATTTTTTTTATGCACTGTAAGAAAATCGTAAATTTATATAAAAATTTTATGTAAGTTTACAATTTTCTTACGTACTATAAAAAAATTGTAAATTTACGTAAAAATTTTATATAAATTTACAATTTTCTTATACACCATAAGAAAATCATAACCTTACGGAAAATTTTTACATAAATTTACAATTTTCTTATATATCGTAAGACTTACGTAATTTTACACTAAATATTACGTAAGTTTACGATTTTCTTACATACTGTAAAAACTTGCGCAAGTTTACGCATATATATTTTTGCTGATGTTACTAATGATATTCTGTTCTGTCTACTTTCTAACCATGAGTCTACAAGGTGATTTGCTAGTAAGGAGAAGCTCTGGTTATTCTGTATTATATTGACCCACTTTGAAATGTCTGTGAGAGCTTTTTTTTCTTGAGTTACTTTCTTTATCTGCTTCTTCTCCAAATTTGCTTTTCTTCTTTTTTTCTCGCTTTTGAATTCTAATTCCAAATTCTCTTTATCACCTGAAGCCCATACTTCAATCTTTGCCTTAGTTTCCATCTTCCTTTTAATACGCTCTATATTTAACTCCTGACTCTTCTTATCTTCATATAAGATCCATTCTTCTTTGATTTTTTCTCCGTGATTTTCTTTAGTTTCGGGAGCAAAGCTAACCAGTTTTCTCTATTATCTGTATAATTAACCTTTACTTTTCTTGAATTTTCTTCCAGAATTGTCTCTTCTAAATGCTAGAACCAAGCTGCTTTTCTTCACTTTGTACTTTCACCTCTTAAACTTTTAACTTGTTGCCAGGTAAGTATTGTTTTAGAGCGTGTGTTATAAAGTTGGTTTATATACCATAAACCTAACTTTTGCAGGCTTTTAATATTTCCTGCCCAGCCTATATACTCAAATGGTACATTATCGTTCCATTCGTACCTGTTTCTTCCTCCAGGCGCCATTCTTTTGTAAAGTTAGATTATGGAACCTCTAACTCTAGCTCTTTTGCTAAAACCAAAACACTATAGTTTAAATTGTGAGATGGCCTATATTTTAGGAGTTGCTTCCGGTTTAGCTCCTATATAGGGTTTGGGCTACAAAGGTCTAGTTGTGCCTTCTGAGCCTTAAGTTTGTTGATATTCCCCACAGGTCCTCTATTATTAACTCTAATGAGCCATTCAGTTAAGTGATGCTCAGTGTGTCTTTGCCAGAAAGATTTAAGGCCTATCAGATCTTCTTGACACATAATGCTATTTGGGGCCGTTGATGGAAGACCTGCTTTCTATTTTGCTATTCTTATAATTGATTGCTGAACCTTTTCACAGGCTTTTTTGCTCAGAAGGACTAAGTTTGCTTTATACTTTAATCGGGAAAGTAATACCTTATTGTTCAAATATTTAATCTCCCCACAGAGATCCTCTTGTCTTGAATAATTCGAGCGAGCGACCCTACTTTCTGATGTAATCTTCTTATACAATCTTGTGTTTGTAACTTTGTAGTTAGCCAGACACCTAAGAAACTCGCTGCTTTTTTGTCACCTAGGGCCCATACTACTTCTTTCGCTCTACCTATCTCTACAAATTGCTTTTTCTTCTTCAATTTTGAGTTCAAAACTAGCAGCTCTGTTTTCTTTGGATTTACTTCTATATCATTCAGTATATAAAATTCCTCTGCCTTCCTAATAATCATCTGTAAATTCTCTTTAGATAGGCAATAAGGGTGGTATCATCTGCATAAGCAATACATTCTGTTCTGAAAGATTCTACTCTAGTTTCCCCTTGAGCTGAAATTGGCCAATAAAGTTTCAATTTAAAACCTTTTCCCTGTCATTGGAGTTTACAAAGAAGGGGGTCATATATTATCTGCCAGATTAGCAGAGATATAATTTCTCCCTGATTTATGCCTTCCTCGGCCTCGAATCTATTTGTTGATTTAAACTTTGTAATAACCTTCATGTTTCTCTTTAAGTACAATTCTATGATAAAAGTAGCTATTTTTCTAGGAACTTTAATCCTTTCTAGGGCTTTTTGAATACTTACTATGCTTACTGAGTCGAAAGCTTTCCTTATATCTTGTAGTAGCACCCACATCTCCTTTTTCTCCTCTTTTGCGTGCTCGAATAGATTGTTCACAATGCGAATTGGACTATTTGTTGAGTCTCCGGGTAATCCTGCGAAGTTAAGACCCTTCAAAATGTGCCTCTCTACCATTACTTTGTTTAATCTTTTCTGGATTACCCTAACTATACTTTTCCTAAATGTGTCTAGAAGAACTATCGGCTTATACTAGACAATGACAAATCCCATTCTGTTAATTTGAGGATAGAGAATATCTGGCTAATCTTCCACTTCGATAGAATTAATCTTGTATCCAGAACCTAATTTACAAATTTGACAAAAAGCTTGATTGCTTGAGAGCTGACTTTTTGCAAAAGCCTATACCCGATTCCAGATATGCCCGGAGCTGTATTAACTTTAGCTGCTTGAACAGACTCTATCTACTCTTGTTCAGTAATTGGTTCTTCTACTTTTTTATACAATTTGGGTCAATGTTCTCTTTTGGCCTGTATTTATCTGCCCATTTCACTGATATTTGGTTGAACCTATAATTTCTTTCTCTAAAATAGTTCTGGAAGAAAACATCTATTTCTTTTTTAACTTCTTCTGGGTTTACAACCAATTCCAGAGCTAGGCTTCTTGAGTCTTCTCTTTTAACTAGTATCTTGTCAATTGAGGCTCTTTTCCATAGTCTATCCAAGATACTGTTTAATATTATTTTATCCTGTTTTTCAATTATACTAAACCTCTTTTCTATATTTTCTAATATCTGCTTGCATTGTTCCTCTCCTTTTAGCTTCTTCTCAAAGATTTTTACCCAATCTTTTGTTTCGTTAATCCACTCTTGTGACCATATATAAAGTGTATTTGGAATCTGCATTCTATGTTTCTCATTAATTATCTGTATTTGTGTATTATAAAGGAGTTGGTTAATTGGCTCTACTGGCTTCTTTTTATTCTTCTTAGCGACTCTCGCTATTCTCTTTAGGTTCTTTGTATCGGTGAATATAGGGCTCCTTTCTATGTTTTTTTTGTACTCGTCCTTAGAGTACCTAACTATCTTTGAGGGAATATTTCTTTGGGCTGCTTTTAAAATTATATCCTGTAACTGCTCCCAATTATGGTTAATTTTAGCTTGTTTGTTTATTTTGGTATCTGCTTCGTCTATTCGTAAGAGTAAGAGTTTTTTCACTCGCCTTTCCAGGTCTGCTTGGAAGTTTTCCCAATTCTTCTTACTTGCTTTCTCATAAAGAAAGATTCACCTTTTTGGATTATTTACCTCCTTTCCAGCATCATTGATGAAACGAAAAATTGGGAACATATTTATTTTTGCCCATATTGTATTGTGATCCCTGCCTGTGATTAGAGACATATCCTTTATATCACTCTCTACTAAGCCTGCTTTTATTTTATCATCTACCCAAATGTGATCTATTCTTGTCTTGGTTCTTCCATTCATCCATGTATATTTGGTCTCTTTTGGTAACAGTGTCTAAAAGTTTCACGAAACCAATTCTTCTTAGCCAAGAGGCAAGCGCTTGCTTTTTTGCGCATTGCTGTTTGTAGAGTCCAGGTTTGGGTCTAACAAAGTATTGAAATCACTTCCCAAAATGTAGTATGTATCTCTTTTTCTTGTTACTATTGCATTTATTACTTCGTTTTGTAAAGAAGTTCTAATTGCTCTTTCATTTAGAGGGAAATATAGAGTCCAGAAGACTATTGTAGTTTTTTTAAATATTAGATGAACTTCAAGGCTATACGGGTTTCTTTTTTGTACTTTAGTTATATAAGCAGCCCATTTTTTTATCAATCAATGCTCGACTCCTAATTCCTTTTTCTTGTCTTTCTCTGCATTGGTCCAAAAATCTAAATATCGGGATCTATCTATTTCTATAAAATTTCCTTGTCTACTATTATATTTGTTTCCACTATACCTAATAAATTAAATTTCTCTCTTGTACCAAAATCTACTAATTCTTGTAGCCGATAGCTATTGTTCTTAACTCCATTAATATTATGTATTTTTACTTTTAATTCCAAAAAATCATCTATCTTCCTTTTATTTTTATTTAAACAAATACTATGACTATCTAATTTTTGATCTGTACTACTAGGAATGTCCAATCTTCTAGTAGTACCTATTTTTGCTTGTACAACTTTGGCGCCTGTTAGGAATACTGTAGAAGGTTTTCTTCCTGCTCGATTTGAGAAACGATTTTTTGTACTAGTGATACCTTAAGGGTAGAATGTACAAATTTTCAATTTCATATAAATTCGATTGTAGATCAACTTTGTATAACTAATTTATATGATATCATATGATTTACATATAAACATCATATGATCTAACCAATCAATTCTTTGTACAACCTACAAAAATCATATAGAATTCTACAAAAATTTAATTATATATAAAGTTGATTTTTTTTAAAGCAATAGATATTGTGCAACTTCATTATTATAAACAAACTATTTAAAACTATCTATTTTATAAATTTTATACAAATTGGTCAAGATCTTAAAAAAATTTATCAGAAGCATTTTTTTATTTACTATATAAAATTCTAATATACCACGTAGATCATATGAAAAATGATCTACGTTCACCCTATCCTTAAGCTCTTCTATATATTTAGAGCATAGCTTTTCTATTTTCTCTACTAAATGTATCTTTGTTTTCTTTTTTCTATCACTTTCTGTATACTGCTTCGCTTTGTTTTTCTCTTTCGTTTTGCTTGGTTTTGCTCTAATAATCATATTTGATTCTCCACTAACTTTTTGTCTTTCTTTTTCATATCTCATCTTATTTTCTACTACTTCTGACTTAAATTTGAGATCTTGCTGTTTAAAACTTCCTTCTTTCTCTACAGTCTTTTCCTCCCAAATTAATCTCTGGTTATAATAATCAACTCTGTGCTTAAGAGCAAACTTCTTATTCTCCTTGCTCGAAAACTCTAGCACTGCAGACCCTTTTTGTTTTCCGTTTCGGTTATTAAATATGTGAACTGTTTTAGCTTTAATTTTGCGAGCTTGTTAAAGTAGTAATGTTTCTTTTACATATTTGGGTATATTCAAGAGTTTTGCATAGTATACTCTTCTGTCCGTCAAGATTGTGGTATCACTTTTTCCTAGAGTTAGTTGGGCTAAACATCCATCGGGTAGTGGTAAAGACCATAAATTCTCTAATATCTCCCCATCTCTGGTCTGGGCTAAATACACCTGTATCTCGGCTCTTATCTTATTATTCTGACTATATTTAATCTAAGTCTTTTCTAGTTTATCTAGTTTTTTTGTTATCGTCTGGACAAGTGCTTTGTTTGTTTTCTCTGGGAGGTCCTATATTGTAAAGTCATAGTAGTTTTTCTTTTTTTCAGTACTTCTTTCTCTAATGTTGCTAGCTTCTAAAGGACTAGTTTTCTTTTCCAGTACTTAAATTGGATCCTCTTCTTTAGATGTTTGTACTGTTTTACTATCTACACTTGGAATTAAGGATTTAGTCATATATTTCCATTTTTATTTTTTGAGTAACTTTATTTTGTAGTTCTACTTCTTTTGTAGACAATGATGTTCTATCTTCTGAGATGGACTTCTTTATTGGACCTGATTCTTTAGATACTAATAAATTTAAACTTTCCTTCTCCCCATATATATAATTTTCTAGATACGAGCTAATTAAGCTTTGTAGCTCTTGTATCCCATAATCTGTAGTTCCTAACTCTAAGAGAGCCATGGTCAACTTTTTTGCTAATTGTTTTTTCTCTCCTTCTTGAATAATTTTTGGTATTGTATATTTTTAACAGAAGTTCACCATATTTTTGTATTATCCTAGTTGTATATCTCTAGTATTGATCTGATTATACAAACTGTTTCAGGTATAATGATTTCCAAAAAATTTGCTATATCTTTATCTTGATTTAAGAGATAAAGCTTTGTCTCTTTTAGTCTGGTCATAATATCTCCATCTTGTTTGCTAAATAAGCCTTTGTACTTGTTTAGATGTTCCATGATCTTCTATATACCTTTTAGTCTATTCTATTATTAGATACTATAAATCTTATTCTGTTTATATTTGTTTACTTTCTTACGATTTAGATGGTTTATCTATTACTGATTCCTGTTTTGTCTTGTATATTTTTCAGCTAGCTATTTTAGTATTATTTTGTATGATTTACGTGCTATTTTTGTAACGTATTGTTGTTTTGTTTTTATTGTTTGTTGTATTTGTTTGTTTACACGTTCCTTAGGATCTGCAGATCAGAGTCTAGAGTGATTCCCAAAAAGTGTCAATCAAAAAATATTTTTTTCGAGCAAAAATTCTAAAGATAAAATTTCAAGAATTTTGGACTAGCTACTTAAATTTTTGCTACTAAGAAACTCTATGTATTTTGTAATTTTCTACAACTTTTTTTATGTATGTTTTTGTTGTTTTCTATGCTTGTTTTTGCTTTAGCTTCAATTTTTCTTCTTACCGGAAGTATTCATGAAAATCAGCGGAGAGAGTTTGATTAGATATCTTTTTAGAAATATAGATATATTATAGCTACATTCGTTTTTTAAAATTTAAATAAAAAAATTTCTCGATAAGGGGCATGCCATTTATCACGTGATATTTTTTACTTAGTAGATACCTCTATCCATGTATGGTGTGATCACTCTATCTAATTTTGATTAATTAATATATTATATAAACGTGATCACTACCTTTAACTATATATCCATAATAAAAATCACGTGATAAATGGCATGCCCCTAATTACTGAACCAAATTCAATGAAAATTTTTTTATTTTAATTCTACAAGCCTGTAGAATTAAAGCAAAAGAATATATCAAACTTAGATTTGTAGTTGTTGAGAAATATTGATTAAAACTTCAAAGAAATTTAGCTACAACTTTCTTTATAGGTGCTAAAATTTAACGAAGATTACTTAACACATACTAAGGGCAGTGTCATTAATCACCTGATTATTTTTTATCAGAGGCCTACACCCCTCCCTCTTCCTTAATATATAAATAGTTAGGTTCTTATATATAATTTTAACTTTTTTTACCCCCCTCCCCCCCTAAAAAATCACCTGATTTTTGTTACTCCCCTAATCAAATCCGATCAATATTTTTTATTTTAATTCTATGAGATTATAGAACTAAATAAAAAAAATATTGATCAAATTTTATAAGCTATATGCAAGTAATCTTGTTTAAAATTGAAGCATCTGTTAAAGAAAAGCTGCAGTTAAAATTTTTTTAGCTTTTAATAAATATATCTCAACAAATACCAATCCAAATTCGATTATTTTTTTTTATCTTAATTCTACAATTTTGTTAAATTATATAAAAAAATTTTATTAAATTTGGTTTGGTAATTATCGCAAAATTTTTATTTAAATTTTAAAAAACATAATCATAACCATATGGAGTGCTCCGTATTAAAAGGTCCCATTTTTACATTTATCTCATTTTGAGATAATTGAGTTTAACCATTTGTTTTGATTTTCGGACTGATTCGGGATTAATTAAATTTCACGATTTTGATTGGTTAAAGAAGGCAGGTGACTATCGGATAATCTCGTGACGTGTTGGCTCTACGCAGCCTCATGTAATTTTTCTTTTTAAATTATCTTGATTTTTTATTATGCAAATCAACTTTTATTAATAATTGAAAAATATCAATTATGTCAAAATTTACATGAATTTAATAAAAACTCATTTTTCAAAAAATTGTAAAAATGGGCCCTTTTAATACGGAGCACTCCATATATCTGTATTTCTCTTAGATTTCGATAATTTTTTTTAAGCTTTAAACAAACGTTTCTCAATAACTACTAGGCCAAACTTAATGAATCTTTTTTTACTTCAATACTGTAAGCTTGTAGAATTGAATAAAAAAAATTTTTATTAAGTTTAATTACATAGCTATTAAGAAACTTTTGTTAAAAGATATAAAAAATACAAATTTTGTTCATAAATGTAGATAATCATTCACTAATTGATATTATGTATATAGACAATCAAAACTCGCTCCGCTTTAGCTGACCTCCAAATTTGAAAATCTGGTTCTAGAAGGATCTACAAACAGGTTTGTGTATTTGATTGGTCATCACATTTTATTTTATGCACATGCTTGTATTAAAGGTTTACAAAATTTATATATATATATATTTTTTCCGTTAAGGAGCATGCTATAAATCACGTAATATTTTTTACTTAGTAGCCACCCCATTCATGTATGGTGTGATCACTCTATCTCAATTCTGATTGGTTAATATAATGACTAATTTTTTTAATATATTATACAAATATAGATAATATTAAATAATTTGTGATCTACTAGTCCGTTTTGAACGATTTTACTACCAAAATAATTGTCTTAATGAGACAATTCTAACAAGCCAAAAATCATCAAAATCTGATTACAGGGTCACAAGATCACTAAGATTTTGTGTTATTTTATATATGTTTTAATATATTAGATATATAAAATAAAACAAAACCAACTCTTTCTGACGATTACTTGGACCAAATTTCCCAACAGAAAAAAAACAAAAAGTTTTTGTTGGAGCATTAATAGTAGTCGCAGGACCTACGGTTTTTACAAAAGTCAATCTTCTCTATCTAGAGAAACTCCTTTGATATATTTGGCATGCAAGCCAAAAGTGTTTTAGTACAAGATAACTGGCAGGAGATGGCGCCCTTGTACAAAAAACTTTGGTGGAATCATCATTTCTACTCTGTCGACGAAGTAACCTGTGAAAATATAATGGAGAACAACAAAGAAATGAGTTTTTTAACAACACTTTTCTTTAAATTTCTTACAAGTGATTCCTTTGTATCCTCTTTCTCGTCTTTCTGCCGTTTTTCCAAAATTTTCGACAAAAAGTAGCGATTTGGCTTACCCCCTCCAAACAATCGGCAGTGTTTACTTTTCCAAATTCAGACGAACCCAATAGAATGCAACCACATGACGTGTTTGTTTACGAATACAGTTTCGGTGCTACTCTATACGGTATTGCTTTAGTCAGATAGTTTAGGGATATCCGAGGTTGGATGTATAGTCAGAAGAAGATATTAGTTTAAGTGTTGCTATAGTAGAGATATACAATAGCTACAATTGTTATATAATTTTTATTCAATCTACTACAGGTTATAATAGTGTTTTTCCTTTTCTTTTTTCCATTGGTTTTGTTTCTTTTTTTTGTTAGACTAGCCTTCGTGCTATTACTGTACCGGAAGCCTTCTTTTAATTCCGATAAAGTAACATCACACGGCTCCTGAGATCCCTTACTTTGGGCGTGAAGAGGTGTGCAAGAGGGAAGTATAGTTTCTTTTATGTCTGTAAGAAACTACACACTTCTCTAAGGCAGTTCGGTATGAAACAACAAGAGATAATAAACAGTTTATTAATTTAACAAGAGGGCTATTCCAATGTGTCTGTTCCTTAGAAATTCCAAGCGTTTATTAATAATAAGGGAGGAGGATAATAAATATAAAGGTAAAGATAAAATACAATGTCTGGATCTGTCTAAAACTAAGGAAAATAAGGTGGGTTTATATATCTATTGAGCTAAGCGTTGCTAAGCGTCGTTAAGCGTCGCTAAGTGTCATTAAGCGTCACTAAGCGTCGTTAAGCGTCGCTAAGCGTCATTAAGTGTCGCTAAGCGTCGTTAAGCGTCGCTAAGCGTTATTGAGTGTCATTGCACATCAATTTCACATATCACTATTACTAAATACAGTTATTACAAAATTTCCTTATTAAGTTCTAATTTTCAAACTAATTTCTACCAAAATTAACTACAACTTATTCTATAACATTTCTCTCTCCTTTAAGAATGAACTCCGTGAATTCTAATTTGGGGAAGGACTTGAGAAAGTTCGGCATCAGTTAATCTTGTAATCATTGTATAAGTAATATAGGTTGTTCGAGAGATATTTTCTAGAGGTCGATTGGAGAAAAGCAATTTCATCCGCTTAGCACACTTCCATGTATCTTGGGCTCTTTTTTCTCCTTGAGTCTTCTCAATTATAGATTGAATATCTTCATGAGCATCAGAATACTCGCCTATAAGGGTACCAAGATAATAATAAGCTTCGAGTAGCTTAGTCTGGTCTTGTCTGTTTCTAGTTCAAGTTTTAATTCGTTTGAGAATTTTCTGCAATTTCTCTTGATACGTTATTCCAGTATATGGAGGGGTAGAAATCTGGGTTAGAGATCTACAAGGTTGAATAATATCTTGTATAATTTTGGTTAATTTCCCAGGTAATGGAGCAGGAGTGTCTTCTTCTGGATTAGTAGTTGGAACTGTTAATGTTTCTTCTTGTATGTCTTCTAGTTCCAAGTTTGGGTTTATTTCTTCTGTGTCATTTACTTCTGGTAAATTAATTTCTAATTGTTCTGTGTCTTCTAGAGTGTTCAGAAAATTATTTGAGTCTGGCTCAAGAAAGGAGGTAATTACATTAGTAAGGTCAATAGTCTGAGTGGTATCATTATTATTACATAACCATACACATTGCGACGTAATCCACAATGCATAATTTTGGGCGGCATTATCTTGTTTCCATGTCTAAAAAAGGTATTGGAGGGCTAACAAGGTTTGAGGTTGTAATATAGGAGTGGTCATTTTTGGGAAAATTCCAAAAGGGGTAGTTGTATAAATACATTTTGAGGTTTTACGAATTAAATTGTGTGTTTCATCCCCTTGTAGATCAAATTTCTTCTAGAAATTTCCAGGAGAATCAATAACAACTACTGGTTCCCATGTTTGTGGCTCGTGATATTTGGCAAGACGATCACTATTATAATATTTTTGTAAAATTTTTCCTTCTATTGTCCATAATTTATAAGCACCATTGTCTAATTTCTCATGGATAAGAAAAGGTCCAAATCTTTTGTCTTCAAATTTGGCTGAGCGAGAGGCTTCTAGTTCCTTTCTTTGTAT
>QKWP01000909.1:120867-142484 GCA_003550325.1 Gigaspora rosea | reverse complement strand
TTTTTTTTTTTTAATTGTATACTACCTTTTTTCTTTTTCTTTTTAGGTTTTTAGGTTTCTTCTTCGTTGCTCTTGGCGTTTATAGTGTGAATCTCGAAATGGACCCTTGGCTTCGCTTCTCAGTATACCGTATATTCCTGAAAATAAGCAACCTTTTTTGGTCAAAAAATTATACAAAAAAACGAGTGGTTGCTTATTTTTGAAATATTGAGATTTTTGAAAAAATTGAAAAACGTACTAATAAAAAGTTATCCAAATAACACCAAATTTTTACTGTAGGTGTATTTTTATGCACTGAACAACTTTATTTAATCGACCTTTTGAAGTTTACTTAGTAAAAAAAAACTTTGATATGTAGCAACTGCTAACGCATTTTTTGAGAATTTTGAAAAAAACAGGGGTGTTGCTTATTTTAGGGAGATGCTTATTTTCGGGAATATACGGTAATTTGTTTGTTTTTTTTTGTTATCTTTTTTTTTTTCTTCAGTAGTATATTACTTCTTTCTTTTTCTTTTAGGTTTCAGGTTTTCTATTCGTTGCTTTCGCCGCTAGTGTAGATCTTGGAATGGACCTTCAGCTTCGCTTCTTAGTACATTTTTGACATGTTCTTTTCTTGTTAATAATCGTTTTTTTCTTTAACAAGGGTGCATTGAAACTTGACTTGAGATTTTGTGTTCCTAGTGCCGGAAACTGAAAGTACCAGTTTTTTTTTGCTGTTTTTTTTTTTGGGAGTTTCTTTGCCGGAAATAGTATATTAGAATCGGGTTAGTTAAATTTAGTGCCGGTTTTTAGTAATTTAAGAAATTATGTTGTAATAAATACATAATAAATATGTAATAAAAGAATATTTTAATAAATAAATATAAGTGTTATTTTAAAAAAATATTTTTAATACATAAAATTGTAATTCTGTATAATTTTTATATATTGTTTATTTCGAAATATTGCGCAAATTTTTGCAATATTTCATAATATTACAGAATATATTACGTAATATTTCGAAAGATTTTGCATTTATTATTTCATAATATTCCGTAATTGAAAATTGCGAAAGATGTTGCGTCGATTTGTAATTCTTACGCAAGTTTTCGGGCTGTAATAACTTATGTAAGATTACGTTTATATATTTTGCTGATGTAGTTTTTATTTAAAAAAAAATTATAAAATATTTTTATTTTTAAAAAAAATAGATCAGACATGAATTTATAAAATTTAAGCAGGCAAATCTGCCTGCTTATCTGGACGGTTTAAGAGATAATATTATTATTATTAGTTATAATTATTTTTATTTTACATAGTTATTAGGTCACATGATATTGGTTTTAGGCTATATGTACCATACTATTTTTATAGTAATGAAGTCTTTTATCTAAAAAGTTAAATCTATAAGGAAAGTTTTTTCCCAGCTTTATTTCAGTTCTTTTTAATATACAATCTAAAACTCTGTATTAAATTGTTTCTAGATAAAGTATATATAAGTATACTAATTACAAAATTTTTATAAATTAGTATTTGTAAAAAAGTTGGTACAAAGAAACATAAAAAAGAGTTTGTTTATTTTAACAAAAAGTTTATATCGTTTATATTGTTTATAGGCTAAAAATAATAAATTTTAAAACAATTTTTTAACTAAAAAAATAATTTACAATATTTTAAATTTTTTAAATATTGGTTTTAAAAATTGTTTCCAATATAATATTGTATTTATATAAAAAATTACAACTTTTATTATTGTACTTTAGTAATTTATTTGTAAAAATTAAGACTTGTATTAGAAGTAAATATTTTTTTTATAGGCAGAAATATATAAAATTTAAAAAAATTTAAAGAAAAAATTTCATAGTAAAGTTTTAAATTTTAAACTTATATTATATAATCAACTCTCTCTATTCTGAACTGCTAGAACTACTGATTTTTATTATTTAAAAAGTTGAAAAAGTTCAGTTCTCAAAAAGTAAATATATGGCTAATCCAAACTTTATAATAAAATTTACAAATATTTTAGAAGATTTTGTTTGGTTTAAAAAAAGCTTAATAGTGTTTGGATTAGAGAAGGATCAGATTAGAAAAAGGCAACTATACTAAAGTTTTTTAATATATTTCAAAATTTTTTTAACCAAATTAATAAAACCAATCTAAAATTAAATATTTTATTTAAAAATATATAGTTAAAATTAGTATTTAAGATTTTATTAAAAAAATTTAAATTTATAAAAAAGTTGCAAGCAAATTTGCTTACAATACAATTTCAGTACCTTAATACTACAATATAATGTATATATAATTAATTTTTTTAAATTGGTTTTTATTGTTAAATTAAATACTATTTATAGTGTTTTTTTAAACTAAATGTTTAAAATTTAAATTTAAAATTTATATTAAAAAATAATATATTCATAATACCATCTTATACTGTGTTAACACCCTATTATGTAAACTGGATTATGGTTAGTTATAGTTAGGGTTAAAGTCAGAGTTTGAATTAAAGTTTATAGTAAAATTGCGAGTAAATACTACGTACAGTATATATTTTTTTAACTAAATACTATATTTGTTGTTATTTTTTTTACTAAAGTTCTTAATAGATTGGGTTTGAACTAAATAAAATTAGCCAAAATACAAAATTTAAAATCAATAAATTAATTTTTAAAATAATATAAAGCATATACAAGTATATATTAAAAATTTTATTACATACAGTATACTGTAGTACTATATATTTTATATGAGTGCTACCAAGGGAAAAAGGCCGTTCGGACTTTCAAGTATATTAGTTTTGATATACTCGAAAGTCCGAACGGCATTTTTCCCTTGGCAGCATCATATATACAGATACAGTATTTTTATAAAAATTATTAAAAAAAAAAATAAATTTTAAATTCAACCGTTTTTAAAATTACAGTTAATATGATTTTTTTTCAAAAAATATATAAAATATATACAGTACGTAGGGTTAGGTTATGGGTGTACATATTATAAAAATCAACCCTAAAAATGATGATATAAAAAATTCCGAATCCACTTAAATTCCGTTTTCCACTTACAACATATGTACAATGTATAAAAAAAAATTAATATACGTATATATAACAGTATATACAATATATATATAATTCGAAGTTCGCCAAGATTAACGTGATAATCGAACAGATCACATTCATAAATAAACTCAACGATTGACAGTTGATTGAAAAGATGTGATGAGATGTCAACAAACAAAGCACAATCACATCGGAGAATATCATTTTCCCACACGAGTCAGAAGATCAGATTTTCACAAATAATTTACATGGGTTACATGGATAGTATAATAGTGACAAGTGATAATAGTGATAATATATACTATAAATAGAAACGGCTATTATCATAATATTCACTAGAACTGAGAGTATAGAACTTGCCGCATTTACTTAAAAACCATTTTTGGAGGCAAAACTTTCAATGCGCAAGAAGGCGGGAAGATACAACATTGGATTAATAGAATGGAAAAATTTAGTGTATTTGATTGTCAAGCACGAACTCATACTCCACAAATTATTTAAAAACGAATAATCACAAATACAGTATTAACAACATAAAAACAATGTTCATTGAACATCCGGATAATACCAGAAAATGGGGAATAACGGGAATTCTTAAAGGGATGCTTTAACCAAAAAGAGTAGTATGCAGCATTTATTTTATGCAGCATACATAGCATGTATGCATAAAATATGGCGCAGAAAATTTTTTTGTCACAGTGTGGTAAAGAAGAGCGACGAGAATGCCGATGAGTATAAAAAGCATAACAATTAGGTACTAGATAGGTTACAATATACAGATATATACTGACATGTACGAAAAATAAAACTGCAAAACAATAAATTACTACAATTTACTACAATATTTAGTATCACTTTTTATATGCGATTTTATGCGGATGTTTTGTTATTCGTCGCACTACAGTATTATATAGGAAACAACAATTGCACAGAAAATTTCCCGACGACGCGTGGGTTAAGATCTCTTCTATGTTTGTTTACTCTAAACGTGTTATCCCGAACGGGACAATAGATACACGGAGGAATATCCGCGGAACAGCGATTTCAGTCTGCGGTATAAATTGATCGCGTGAGAGAAGAATTTTTTTTTAATAACGAATTTATAATTTAATAATTTATAATTAATAATAAATATAGTTAAAGGTTGTACAAAAAAAGATAGTGAGAAAGCAAATGAACGGTGACAGAAATAAGTTGAAAGAACATCAAAACGCAGCCTCGCGCTAAGATAGCAATTCCGGCTGTTCCCGCGACTCGTGCACCATAATTGGTAAACAGTTGCAAGGTCGGAACTGAGGCGTTATCTAGAAGAGGAAGGAATGAAAGGGGGGATTTTTTTTAATATATATTTTTTCAGAGTAATTGGGGGAAATCTCGTGGTTAAGATAGTTCTAATGCGCGTGTCCAAACAAAGACAAATAACAGTACTCTTTTAGTTAGAAAGAGATGATGGTGAACTGGCGCCGGGCGTCGTTGTGGCAACAACATATTTTAGGTATGGATTCGTTCTTGTTGTCACTGTTACTTGTTTGGCACCTGTCGAATACTAACATAACGATTACAAAGCTCCCCCAAAACACCGGATTCTCATTGAAACCCGAGGACCAATCAGTAAGGGAAAAAAGCCATTAATCTTGTTTTGTATAAATGAATGAATCCATTAGTTCTTAAAAATCCTATATGAGTAACCTTCCCTTTTGGTTTGCGAGAGCTACTATGTCATTTACTGTCTGTTTATTTACGCATCAAGGTTATTTATTCATTAACATTAAACGTTATTCATTAACGTTAAAATCTATTACTTCTACTAGCATTATTCATTAACGTTACCATTTTATCAAATATAAGTAACGTAATAAATCAGTAGCATTCATCCAGTATTCTTTTTTATATTCGAGAAGACGGAACTGGGACAGTGGAACAAAATAATCGAGATTTATCAGGATTTATAACAATGCGTTTTTTCATATTATTTTCTGAAACCTATTTATATTATATATATATATAGTTTTTTATATTTTAAAACTCGAAATAATCACTTTCTTCTTTCTTATCACCAATCCCTGACGGAAGCATGTGAAAGAAAAAAACCTCGATCAAAGGTCACACCTATGTTCTGAAATCTATCTATACTTAAATACACTATATCAGATATCTATTATTATATAATATCTATATATATATTATATCGTTTAGATCTTTATACTGTACAGTTTATTAAAGACTACATCGTTAGATTATTTTTTTAATTCATTCTTACAAGTTTCTACAAGTTTCTATTCTCACGAATATTTATATTGATATATATATAAATATCAGATATATAATTATTTTATTTTACTTATTAATATAACGTGAGGAGTGACGTTCCCTCAATTGCTCTCCGAAATCTCCGAAACAAAATTATTTGTCCAATCAGCATAGACAAAGCATCCTCTGCATATATACAACTGAAAAAAAAAAACCAGCCCAATTTTTTAATCAGCAATATATAAAAAATCATAACACAACTTTCCTCTTGATAGTCACCATTCCCATCAAATATCTCCCTTTCAGGCAAACTCTTGAGTGTTTCTCCTGCTTCGATATTTCCTTTTACTTATCACGGTATCTCATTTGATTATTTATATCAAAGCAAATCAGATATTACTTGTTCTCTATATTTCTATTTCATAAATACAGGTTTTAACAAGTTTTGCTTGGTACTGATAGTATTTATATATCAAGCGAACTTGCCTTTTTTTTCCGCCAAATTTATCCTCAAACGCTTGGTTTCTTTTTGGATACCAAGATAAATCCACAACTTTATCGGTACTACTACGGTCACCTTTTGGTTTCTATCTTGGGTAAGTTGATCGTACAGTTCTTGTTACTTATGCTATGACCCTTCAACTTTAGTTTCTTTCCCATTCGGATTCCATCCGTAGAAATGGCCCTTCATGTCTGTTCCTTGGTTGCCGTTCTTTTTTTTTTAAATAATTTCTTCGCGGGTTATTTATTTGGTGGGTAAAATATGTGTAGAACTTTTTGTCATTTCTCTTTCAGAAAAACAAATGTATACCACACATATTTCATATAGAAAAAAAGTGCACAAATCTAAAGTTGTCGCACGAAATATTAATCGATGCGCTCCACTACGGCATCAATACAAACCTTTGTCTACAGGATGCATACTTTTTGTGAACTTTTAGTTTACAAGACGTAACCAAACAAAAAAAAAAAAAAAACAACTAAATATGCGCATCTTTTGTGACGTATCGTATTGTTTATTTGTACGTTTCACTTAACCAAAATATATCTTCCACGTTGCAACGACTAATTTTTACTTTATTATTATTATTTTTTTATTTTTTTTTTTTGTTTTTTTTTTCCTTCTTTTATTTATTTTATTTTATTTTTTATTGTTTTTATTTTTATTTTTTTTTTTAAAATAACAATTTTTAAAGTCGATATCAAAACAAAAATAATCCATTTTATATTTTTGTCATATTTAAACTTTCATTCCCTGGTATTAAATCAAGCTTATAACCGAACATACCACCTCATCGGTTTATTTTTTTTTTCTTTTTACTTATAGGCGAATATTGTACAAAATTATATCCGTATCCCACCTGAAATGTCGCCAGAACCAACAAGTGTCGCCGCCATTTCTCCCACTAGCAATGTTTTTCCTCATAACTTATTCCCTGAGACAAAACGAAATGGTTCCTTGGATTTATTGGTTGCAGCTGCTGTCGCTGTAAATTTGAGAGATTCGGATTATTCAAATACAGGGGTTAGTGGCTTATTTCTTATGTATTGTGTAAATGTAAATCAAACAAACAAATAATAGAATCAAGTTTTTCCGTAAATAATGCTATTATTACTATTTATTATTTTATTACTATTTATTATTTTATTACTAATTTATTTTATTATTTATAGGCTGCGAGCAAGTCAAGTCCTCCAGCGTCAGAAGTTGATATTGTAAGAAATTAGAACTTTTATTTTATTTTTGTAATTTTAATTTAAATTTTTTGATTTAATTTATTTATTTTTATTTTAATATATTTTTTTTTCTTTTAATTAATTATTATTTTTAATTTATTATTTTTTTTTTTTGGTCTGATATTTTTGATATTTTTGATATTTTGATGTTAGAAACTTGAACAAAAACGACTAGAGCACGAACGTCAACGAAACGAACAACGTAAAAGATTTGAAGCACAGATGAAAATTCTTGAGCTTCAACAACTTAAAGAAGAACAAGATTTGCTCGAAAAACATCATGCAGGAGGTTGCTCGTCTGTCCAAAGTGCTAGCGCACCAAATACTCCACCTTCTTTGACATCAAATGACTCTCATTCTCGATCCGATACAATGCCTAAAATTCATTCTTCAATGGATACAAACATTCCTCATCCTAACCAATTTGATTCAGTTCATTCTGAATCGTCTCATAATGTTCAGCATCGATCGAATATATCATCTCGTTCCGTTCCAAATTCACGTCGTAATTCAAATGAAACCCCAGAAAAATTATCATGGCCTGATATAGGGAAATTAAATATCGATTCAAAAGATGACAATTCTGAGAGCGTTGAGTAAGTCAAAAATAATTAACTAAAAAAAATCATTTCTATTTATTTTGTTAACCAATTTTTCCGTCTTTATAGAAAAGATTTCATACGAGCATCTATTGGAAAAAATACTCCGAACTTGCATAAAAATTCGGTTCGTTTGTCTGATGCTACATCAGTTAACACACCAAATAATGATGCATCACCTTTCCCTCAATTTAATGGAAATTTTTTACTCGATGATGAAGGTGAAACTCCTGAAAGAGGTTTGAATGGTACGACGTCTAAATGTTAAATTAAATAATAGTTGATTGGCTTGTTTTTATTCTAACTAGATTTCTATTATTGTTATATTTAGCAAATCCATCGTTAGCGTCATCATCATATGTTCGTAGGTACCTTCAAATGCATACCGATGATGACAAATTTCCGATATTGGTTCGTCGTGATAGTTATCCTGGCATGGTTAGTTTATTATTATATTTATTATTATTATTATTATTATTATTATTATTATTATTATTATAATTAACATCATTTTTACTTATTATTCATATTTATTAATTTATATTTATTTGACTTGACAGTTGTCCGCGTCTTCTGCTGCACTCGATCTTGCTTCTTTACGTCAAACGTCCTCACGTCATAATACTGCTTCAAATAATGGTTGCTCGAATGGATTTTCTTATGTAGTCGATAGGAAAAAAATGGACAATATTGTGACCGAAAGTTCATCAACTAAACAAAGGATACCAAAACTTTCGACGTCTTATTCAACTCCTGATTTAGCTAGTGCAACTCGCTTGTTTGGTCGTCGTTCGACAACTTTAAATGGTCAATCAGCGAGAGATTTATTCATGGATTCGGATAACCAAATACCTCAAAATATTCAATTGCAGAATAGTAATGACCTTACTGGTAGTGGTATTTGCCGTTTTTTCCAACAAGGCTTTTGTTCATGGGGTGATCGATGTCAATATGCACATACACACACATTTAACGGAATAACACCGGTAAACATGGGTCTCGCTGCTCAAATGGGTGCATTTCCAGGTGTCATGCCACAAATGAGTAATGCTAATGCTTTTTATGGACAATATGGTATGACTGGTATGGGAGGAATTAATATGATACCAGGATCAAATGGTTTCGGTTATAATCAGAATTTTGCTTTAAACGCTGCACTCAATAATAATGTTAATGGTATGAGATCCATGATGCACGTTAACAATTTAACATTCTCTAAAATGAATCAAAAACGGTTAAGTGGTGATCTCGAAGGTATTATATTTTACTAACAATTATGTTACCATTTTTTTTGCTAACAATTATACTAACAAATGATGCTATGAGATAGTATTAATTATAATTTCATGTCTATATTTGTAGTCAATAGGTTTACCGGAGTTCTACTGGAAGACCTAGTCGGCGAGATATACTCACTTTGTAAGGATCAACACGGTTGTCGGTATCTTCAAAAAAAACTTGAAGAAAAGAACGAGCAATATATTAGTATGATTTTCAATGAAGTTTTCAGTCACTTTGTCGAATTAATGACAGGTTAGTAAATTTTATATTTATATATATATATTTTTTTATATACGTTAATATGTTTATTTTATTTTGGTATATTATTATTTTTAGATCCTTTTGGAAACTATCTTTGCCAAAAGCTTCTTGAATATTGTAATGATGATCAACGTACAATAATTATTGAGACGGTGGCACCAGAATTAGTGAACATTTCTCTAAACATGCACGGCACGCGTGCTGTTCAAAAAATGATTGAATTTCTATCAACTCCAACACAGGTTGATATTTATTTTATTTGTATATCGTGCGATTTCATATATTCTAATATTTTTTAATTAACAAATTTTATGGGTTAGATTCGTATTGTTATTGTAGCTTTGAATCCTAATGTTGTACCACTGATCAAGGACTTGAACGGAAATCACGTAATTCAAAAATGTTTACATCGCTTGAGTCATGAAGAAAACCAAGTAAGTTTGAATATATATTATTTTATTAACTTGTTATTTGTTGATAGTATCTTACTATTATGATTTTTCGTAGTTCATTTATAATGCAGTAAGCAAAAACTGTATTGAAGTTGCCACACATCGTCATGGTTGTTGTGTACTTCAACGATGTATTGATCGTGCTAGTGAATCCCAAAAAATTCAACTTGTTACCGAGATTACGTTTCATGCACTCACCTTAGTACAAGTAAGTAATTAAATTATTGTGAAATTTTAGTTAAAATTACAATATATTATGATAATATTATTATTATTACTACTTTACTCATTTTGGTTGCGTAATATCTATATAGGATCCTTTCGGTAATTACGTCGTTCAATATGTCTTGGATCTTGGTGATAGTCGATTTACGGATGCTCTGATTCGTAAATTTATCGGTAATGTATGTCTCTTATCAGTGCAGAAGTTTAGTTCCAATGTTATGGAAAAGGTATATTTGATATTTCCTGCTTATATTGAGATGAATTATTACTAGAATTTTTTTTTAAAAACTATAATATAATGTTTTATAGTGTATTAGAGTCGCTGAACCAGAGACACGAAAGTGTTTGATCGATGAAATGCTTAATAAAAACAGACTTGATAAGCTATTACGGGATTCTTACGCAAACTATGTTGTACAAACTTCCCTTGACTACGCCGATCCGATACAACGCGCTCAAGTACGTTTATTATTATTAATCTTATTTTAAATTCTAATTAATTTGACAATATCTCAAGAATTGCTTTATATTAAATAGTTGGTAGAATGCATTCGACCCCTTTTACCAGCTATTCGCAACACACCGTATGGTAAACGAATTCAGGGTAAACTTCACCGTGAGCAGATGCAAGCCCTAAACACAATTAACAGTCTCAACATGAACAATATGAATATGCTCAGATTCCCATTTAATGGATTGGGCAATTTTGGAAATATGGGTATGATTGGTATCGGAGATTATTCACACAGTTACCATTATTTGTAAAAAAAAAAAAAAAAAAAACTTTTTTAAATTTTTGAGGAAGGTTGGGCCATTTACTGTGTGTTTATACTCCTCATATTTCCGCGATTCTTGTAATTTTTCTTCGATTTAGACCTGCGTGGCGGAGATCTGTAACATGCCAATCAAAACAATTTTTATAATGAAAAATAAACCCTTGCTTATAGTTTGGGCAAGGGTGGGTTTGGGATTAGGGCAAAGGTTTGTTTATACCAAAATTTTACAAGGAATTTTTTTCGTTAGAAGCCAAAAAGGTCTAAATTTTGAGATATCGGTTGGTTTTTATATTATCTGTGTACATACACCCCGTGTACAAATAGAAATTGTCAAAAAAAAAAAAAAAAAAAAAAAAAAAAATTGTAAAAAAAATTTTAATTAGCAATCCACATAAGAACGATAGTATTATTATATAGTTACTATAGCACAAATTACTATGTATTTTATATAGTTATGAAATCTTTTTTTCCTCAACATATAAAAATTTTATATAGTTGCAAATTTTCAAATTTATAATTCATTAGATCAATTTTAATAATTTTATTATATTATATGTAAAAAAGTCTTTTCATTTTTATTTTTTTTATTTTTTTTTTTTAAACCCATATTTTGTAGCATAATAAAAAAAAAATATTTAGCTATAGTGAAAAGAAGATTTCATAATAATATATATATAAATTTAATAGTAATTTGCGCATATATAATCCTATCCTTCTTAGACAAATTGGCTTTAATAAAAAAAACCAAGTTCAGGGTTTTTATTATATAAATTCTGTATAAATAAATCAAATTACATGAAAATTTAATATACTATGCTTTGTGATTTACTAAACATGTAATATAAATTTTACCAAATTTTGAGCAACTAAAATTTCAAAAGTGCCTAGTAGACCACTATATATTTACTAGTTTTAGATATTGATTAAATAAAACATTTTTATGATTTATAATACATTTACAAAAGTGCAAAATAAAGGTTTACCTTTAGAAATTTTTTTTGTAATTTTATTCTTATTTTTATGATCATTTGGAGTAATTATTTTTGAAAATTGAAATTATAAAACAAATTTGCATGCTTTTATTTGAGATTTATTTTAATAAAAACTAATAATAAATACAAACAATATTTGAAATTTATGTACTAAAAGCAGAATAGTTTCTGTATAAACATTAATGTCTTCTTTTGATGAAGAATTCGTAATAATTGTATCCTGGGCAGTTGGAAATTTCATTTCCGCTTATACACATAGCGCCCACGACTAGGGTATAATGATATACATAAAACGTGACCACATATGTTCACATTACATATTCTGTTCTCACAATACAGCAATACTGCAATAAGCTTGTTTAAATATAGTAAATGTGTAGAATATATCTATATGTAAAGTAAAAGAAATTCATATGATAATTATTTACGATATATATTTAGTCAAGATCTGATCATATTTATACATAAAGATAAGCCTCACGATCGATCTTCCGGAGAACTAAGCCCAACGTAACTTGTCTTAAAAACGATTAAATAAGAAAGGCAAAATGAAGTTTTGGGATTCGAATGGATATAATGATCAAGGAACAATGGACGAGAGTAGTCCTTTTGACGATTTGTTCAAATTGTCAAGGACTCAGCGTCTTTATGGCTTTGGGATTTGGTAGGAAACTATTTACATAATACATAAGTCCATAGCTTATATTTGACTATTTTCTAAAAATTAATATTTTTATTCGCTTTTAAATTATTGATGAATAGTTTTGGCCTTGGTTTTATCATTAGCATACTTGTTAGCAATATATATTTTATATCCAATAAATTTATTAAAACTAAACATATTGACCGATGTTATTACTTTGCACACAGTCAACTTTAATGTTAATAACTGGTAACATTCCTGGATTCGCTGTTTTATACACTGTCGGTAATGTCATATCACTTTTAAGGTACGAGAAAGAAGTCTGCAAATTATTTTCCTATTAGTCAAAAGAATTATCTAAACGAATTCAATTTAGTACTGGGTTCCTTGTTGGATTCGCGAAACAAATTAAAACAATGTTTGCACCAGGTATTCTCAAATTTTTATTTTTTTATTTTTTTGTAATTACATGAAAATTAAAATTATTAAATTTTAGCAAAATTAATTCGTTTTTTATAAAGTTCGTTGGCTCGCTAGTACTGTTTTTATTGCATCGATGGTACTCACGTTGGTTGTGGCATTCTTGGTATGCTTAATCTTGTATTTTCTTTATGGACTTTCTATGATCTGGTTCTAATAACAAATATTAACTTTTTTTGAATTTGCGTTTTTGATAGCTAAAAGACGCTGGTTTTGTTCTTTGTATCGTCATGTGTGTCGTTCAGTTTTTAGCACTATTTTGGTATTGGTATGTTGATATTTTCACTATCAAATATTATTAATATGATTTATCAATTATGATACTAATATCCGATCTATATCACTTTTTTAGCGCAAGTTATATACCTTATGGCCGGTAAGATCTAAACTTTGATAAAATTATCGATTTATGTTGATTGCTTATAATTATTATTAACTATTTTTAATTCATTGTAGTTCAATTATTAAAAAAGTATGTGGCAGCTGTATTGATAGTATCGTATAATAACGATATAGTTATTCATCATTGAATTAGTAGTATACATAGTGTAGTTTATTTAATCCTTCACACAATTGTCTTCTTTTATACATAATAATTTATCCCACACAACAACAATTATATTGATTATATTGTAAACCTGTTACATTTCAACATATCGATTTATGTGATATAAAAAAGATTCATTACACGAATGAAACATTTACTAAAAAGTCAACTTGAAAATCTATTAGAATTGATCATCTTTACAGAATTTAATAACAAATGCTTTATTTTATGTTTGTCCAATTCTGTTATTGTAAGAAGAATGAAGAGTTTAAAGAAACAACAGAATAATACCTGAAAGCGCATTTTGGAAATTTTCTTAGAAAACTGAACAAAAATAGTGGATCGCATATTTCGTGAAGAATTTCAGCAGTGCATGCAATTTTCATCAATATGAAATTGCCTTCACATAAATTTCACAATCATAAATGTTTCGACGACCTGACACCAGAAGAAAGTTTAGATAAATTTTATGAAAAACTTCTATGAAAAAGAAGCGTTTAAAAAAAAAAGTTTAAAGAAAACGGAATAAAAAGAAAAGTTTAAAGAAAACGGAATAAAAAGAAAAGGGGTTATTTCCTCTCTCCTACAAATAACTGGCGTCTAACAATAAAGAAACGAAATATGTTTATTATTTTTTTCAACTGAAAACAATAACTATTCCAAGATTATACCCAATTTAGTAGACTTTTGATGTCTTTTCATATTAGAGGATTTGGTAATGCAAAGTGCCTTATGTTTTTCCTTTCAATTTCAATTCCAATTTTTATGAATTAAAATGTGAGATTCTATTGTGAGACCCCATTTTAGGCGATTTTGATAATGGATGAATACCTTACATTCATTCGTAATTAATCTAATTCCTTTTTCATTAAATGTCCAACGTTAAATATTTCTTTGGCATATTTTGTAACAACAGTCAAAATATTATGTCATCTCAATCTCAACAGATTTTTGATTTTCAAACCGCAGTGATTATAATACAGGCATAATCTATAAGTGATATCGATAAAAAAAATATAGCCTAATGTTATTGAAGACTTTCATGAAAAAGCAATCGGGAATTATTGATGGAGATAAAACCACGATGGTTGGGGTTCCGTAACCTCCCATGATGAAATACAGTTTGTTGCGATTCTAACCAGAGATCTTTTTAGCGCCTGTGATAAAATTAGTTCGTATTCTCTTTAAAAAATTTTTTTTTATAAATCTTTAACGGGCTTTTTTTTTTCAATTCAATACTTAAAATAAACCTTAATGGTTTTTTTTTTTTTTTTCGACGCGAAAACTTTTATTATAAATTTTTAACAGATTTTTTTTTTTTAATGATACTTTTATTATTAATAAATTTATATACAATAACACGATTCATTTTCAGTATCGATATTTTAATCATATATAAATTGATCTTAATAAAAAAAAACTTTACCGATTTCAATTTTTTTCTTTTTTTTTAGTATCGATATGACCTCTAATAGTTCAATTTTTTCATTTCTTTCACCTCGAAAAAATTGTAAATGATTATATGAACAATCGAAAAAATGACAGGCATATAATGAATAGCTTTTTTGCGAAATCCTGAAAGAAATATGAAAATCCAAACTTTTAAGTACTATGTATTGAATAATTTTAATTAGTTAAAGTTGACGTTGTTGAAAAACTAAATCTTAAGCCGGAAAACAATAACCGCGGTACCCAAATTTGTCCAATTGAGGGCTTCTACGATGTAATTTGCCAGGCTCATCAAGATACAGAGCATGACGGTCAAGAAAAAATGTTGCTAAAGCAAGTTTTTATTAACATTAATAAAATTTTTTTAGTTTTTTTTTTTTTATTTAATATTTATTTAATGATGTCAGGTTTAATCGGTCTCGATAAACTCACCAATAATTACTTCACAGAAAACTTAAATTTGCAGAGAATTAATTTCAGGCAAGGTTATTTTGCAGCCGATTAATTCACGGATAAGTCAGTTTCATAGGAGTTATTTTATCAACAGCTAATTTCTCAGACAAGTTAATTCTAGTCATTGTGTTAGTTAAGTTTAGGTTTACAATTTAAAAAAAATTGTCGGAATATATTGAATTAATGATTTGTAACATTAATATTTTTTAATATGGTGCACCACTAGGTGCACCTATGCACCAATGATTGAGACGTAGGGTTCAGCATGTATCGGGCAGTACTATTAAATCATAATTCTGAACAGTATTGTACACAGAACAGTTTAGATAGTTTTTTTTGAACATTTAAAAAAAAAAAAAGAAGCCAATTAGCAATAATATTTATTTGCTCGAGTGTTCATTAACATATATAATGACTGCTCAAATCTCAAAAAAAAAGAAAAGTATCAATTAAATATTAATTTTTAGGTCTATGTAATTTAGCGTATACCGTAAATTACCGTGGAAAATACCCCCTTGATCGGTACCCCCCTTGATTTAGACCGGGTCTATTTCAAGTTTATCACAATTTTATTGGCTGATTTGTGGAAAAAAACCTGTATAAACCTGTTTTGCTATTTTTAGTTTATAGCCCACCCGGGTATTTTATACGGTAATTTACGGTATGCGTTGTAACACATAGTGTTCCACAGACCGATACGAGATCCGGATCCGATCCAGATCTGTACTCGTCAGATCCCAAAAATCAAGGATCTGGATTCGGTCTGTCAGATTCGGATCCGTATAAAACCCCGAAAGATCCGAAAAGATCCGATCCTTCATATGTAAGGAGTTCTTCGGATCCAGTCAGGATCTGGTTCCGTATATTTAAACACTGATTCGAATCTAGACTTGGATCCAAATTGAAATTTCGGATCAGATTCGGATCTTTAAAAATATTCGTCTGATCCGATCCGTGTGAAACACTAGTAACGCACCCATCTGATAAACCAATCAGATCGTAGGATCAGGTGTGGCTCATAATTTTACTTATGAAACCACTCTTCGTGCTCTAACAAAAAAAATTCCTTGCTAAATTTTACTATAAAATTTTCTTTCTCATCTACACACTATCCTAACCTCATCCTAACCCTAACTAAGGGCTTTTTGGTTGTTTTGATTTCACATTACACCAAATCATATGAGGTGTGCTATAGCGCACATGCGCAAAATTATTGACAGATTAAAATAAAATGAAATTTTTCTATTTTTTAAGCAAAATTTTAAAAATTTTTTTAGGAAACATTTTTTGGGGTTTTTTTTAGCATTAGGGTTAGGATTTAGGGTTAGGGTTATTAATAAACGAGTATATGTGAGTAGAGGTCTGACTCGTTCAAAAAATAAGCATCTGAATATTCATTCGTTCAATATTTTTTTATTCGAATATTCGTTCAAAAATTTTGAAAATATTTAATGAATATTTACTGAATATTCATTGAATATTAAATATATAATCAATTTTAAAAAATTATATAATATCTCACTTAAATTAGCCAATAAAATTGCAAATAAATTATTAAAAAATAAAATAAAATTATAAAATTATATATAGATATATATATATATATTCAATGAATATTCAATGAATATATTCAGTGAAATTTTAAATATTCGAATATTTATTCAGTGAAAAATTAAATATTTGAATATTCGAATATTCAGTGAATATTCAGTGAATAGTATTCATCGAGTCAGACCTCTATATGTGAGTTTTATAAGCTTTAAAAGTAAGCAAAAGAGGTCCCCAGTTTCATTTTAATCTGATTTTATTTTAATCTGCAACAATTATTAAATTCTAATTTTTAACTCTTAATTTTTATTTGAACCATTTTTAAAGAACTTTAAAAGCCAAAGTAAATAGGCACATTAAAATGATGCTAAAATAAGGCACGATATGAGCAAAGTGAAAATTAAAGTTTGAAAAAGTTAACTAAAAGTAAAAAGCAAAGCCGATAAAAAGATAAAAACAATTAAAATGATATAAATAAAAAAAAATAAAATAAAGCAAGAAACACGTGTAAAAATAATAATGGTATGGTAGCCCAATTAACATCTAGTAGCACGCTTCTGGTGATTATTTATTTATTTTCTGTTAGGAAATTATAACCAAGTTTACCGATAATCATAGTATGTAGATGGCCCGAAGGGCCTTCTATGTGCTAAAACTCTGTTATAATTTCCTCACAGGAAATAAATAAATAATTCCAGGAGCGTGTCACTAGATATTAATCAAGCTACTATACCATTATTTTTACACGTGTTTCATATTTGTCCAAAGCGAAGCGTAGGACTCATACAGTATGAGTTCTATGGACAAATATGGAACACGTATAAAAATAATAATATAGTAGCCCGATTAATATCTAGTGACATGCTCCTAGGGATTATTTATTTATTTCCTGTGGGAAATTATAACAGAAAGTTTTAGCACATGGATGGCCCTTTGGGCCATCTACGTACTATAATCATTAGTAAACTCGGTTATAATTTCCCACAGGAAATAAATAAATAATCTCCAGGAGCGTGTTACTAGATGTTAATCGGGCTACCATACCATTATTATTTTTATACATGTTCCTTGCTTTATTTATTTTTTTTTTATTTACATCATTTTTATTATCTTTTTATCAACTTTGCTTTTTACTTCTACGTTTAACTTTTTCAAACTCTTATTTTCACTTTGCTTATATCGTGCCTTATTTTAACTTCATTTTAATGTGCCTATTTACTTTGGCTTTTAAAGTTCTTCAGATAAAACGCAAAAAATACAAAAAAGAAAATGGTTCAAATAAAAATTAAGAGTTAAAAATTAATATTTAATTGATACTTCACTTTTCTTTTTTTTTGAGATTTGAGCAGTCATTATATGTTAATGAACACTCAAGCAAATAAATATTATTGCTAATTGGCTTTTTTTTTAAAATGTTTAAAAAAAAAACTATCTAAACAGTTCTGTATACAATACTGTTCAGAATTATAATTTAATAGTACTGCCTAATACATGATGAACCCTACGTCTCAATTATGCATAAAACAAATTTGCAATATTAAGTTATATTATAATTTTATAATTATTTCTTTTCCGATGATTTTGGTTTTGGAAGAAGATTCTTAAGTTTGTAAGAATCTGATCTTTCATCATTTCCAGGACCTAATTAATAAATAAAAAAATATATCAAATTAACCAAATTAAATATTAGAGCTTATAAAAGCAAAAACCCTTGACCATAAATGGCCTACTTGTTTGTTCCCACGGAGATGCTGCTTCCTCAAAATTTCTAAATGACTATGTTATTTCTAAAGGCTCCACGACAACACGTTTCCTTTCTTCATCATACCGAATTTCAATATAACTGAATAATGGGAAATTTTTTCACATAGGATGCCCTTCGAACCCATAAGGGCAGTGTCATTAATCATCTGATTATTTTTTATTAGAGGCCTACCCCCCCTATTTTTTAATATATATATAGTCAGGTTCTTATATATAATTTCAACTTTTTTACCCCCTCCTAGAAAATCACCTGATTTTTGTTACTCTTCTAATCTGTTAAGATTCTCCTCAAATCCAGATGATTAGTGAAAATTACACTGTACATATCATAAACTTCTTTTTCAAACCAGTTCACTTCATTAAAAAGCGAGATGATTAAAGGAACAGGTGATATTTTATTAGTATATGTCTTTACACGAATCCGAGTATTGTAATGGATGCTTAACATATTATACACAATTTCAAATCGATTTGGACGCGAAGGATAATCAACGCCGCAAATGTCTTGAACTTGTTTGAATTGTGATCAAGTATGATCCCAAAGAAAGTTTATCACTGGAATAATAGCATTTGGAGCAATATAAAGTAGTACCGTAGATTCCCCAAAATAAGCAACCTCTAAAATAAGCAACCCCCCTGTTTTTTTCAAAAATCTCAAAAAACGCGTTAGCAGTTGCTATAAATAAAACTATTTTTACTAAGTAAACTTCAAAAGTTGAATAAGTAAAGTTGTCCAGCGCATAAAAATACACTTATAGTAAAAATTTGGTGTCATTTGGACAACTTTTTATTAGTACATTTTTCAATTTTTTCAAAAAACTCAATATTTCAAAAATAAGCAACCCCTCGTTTTTTCGTGTAATTTTTTGGCCAAAAAAGGTTGCTTATTTTCGGGAATATATGGTAATTCGTCCTTATAAACTAAATATAGTTGTATAAACTTTGAAAGTATGGAAAGAAGATGTTTTCCGTATTCATGAAGTGACTCACTATTGCTAATCTTCTTAGGAATTTTGTTAGGGGAGTAACAAAAATCAGGTGATTTTTTAGGGGGGGAGGGGGGTAAAAAAAGTTAAAATTATATATAAGAACCTGACTATTTATATATTAAGGAAGAGGGAGGGGGGTAGGCCTCTGATAAAAAATAATCAGATGATTAATGACACTGCCCTTATTAGAACTATCTTGAACTATAGTTGTTTGATGAAAAAATTTATGCAAATGGCGAGTAAAAGGCAAAACTATTAGTGAAGGGTTAAATTTCTAATAAAAGGCAAAGCCTCTAAAGAAAGGCACAACCTCTGTAGAAAAATAAGGCTTCTAAAACTTTAATAAAAGATGAGATCCTGGCATTTTTCCATTATTATATGTTAATGAACACTTGAGCAAATAAACATTAGCAAATTTATAGTAGCGCAATCTTTTAAAAGATCTTGCGAACATGCAAAATCTTTTGAAAGATTTCGCATATACAATATATTTTGAAACATTTTGCAATGTATTTCAAAATATTTCAGGTTTTGAAATATTTTAGAAATGTTTTCGAAAGTAAATTCGAAATATTTTTTGAATAAACTGGCTGTGACTAGCTGGATCAGTAAATATGTAACCTGGGTCATACCAAGGACGCATTGGACTATATTTTCAAAATACTTCGAATATATCTAAATTAATCTGCATATCTGTATTACAAGATCAAATTAGATCTTTTGTTTATTAATCATATTGTTTTTTATTTTAGTAGTATTTTTTATTTTTGCTTTTTTTGTTGTTTTCGCTTTTTTTTGCTTTCGTTTTGTTTTTCATTTTTTTTTATTTATTTATTTTTAATTTTTTTTGTATTTTACAAAAACACTAGTCCTTTGCAAGAAAATCTACAACTTTTCAGAACTTTGCGCATACCTACTCAGACTTCCGAAACTTTGCAAAAACACACAACAGATTTTTCTAGCAATTTCTAAATTTCTAGGAATGCTACTTTAAAAAAATGGGTGCAAGTTTTTGCAAGTTTTTGCAAGTTTTTTGCAAGTTCTTGCAAGGTTTTGCTTTATTTATTTTTTCTTTTATGTTTTTCGTTTTTGTTTTTTTTTGTTTTATTTTTTTATTAATTTATTTTATTTTGAAAACAGAACCCTTACTTCCTAGCACTTTGCAAGAAAACCAACCCAGACTTTTTCGGCACTTTGCGACTTTTTGGCATTTTACAAAAATATTAATATGGTTTTCGCAATTCTAAATTTGCAAGAACGTGAACTCTTATTTTAGAGAAATGAAAATTTGTGGCTTCGTTTATTTTTTTTTATTAGTTTGCTTACAGTTTTTGTTTTTTCGGTTGTTTTTTTTTACTTATTTTTTTAATTTTTATTTTATTTTATTTATTCCTAACTTTTTCGAAACTTTGCGCCTTTTCCGGCACTTTACAAATTTTTCTAACAATTTGCAAGAACACTAACGCTTCTGAGAAATGGTTTTTTTTTATTTTTTTTTTACTTCTTTACTATTTTTAGAAAGTATTTAGAAAATAAGAACGAAACGAAAATATAACCAAACCAAAAAAAATAGCCAAAGCGAAGATGATAGAAAACAATGAAGCGAAGATAATAGCTAACTTTGGGGTGAGCGAAAATAAGTGTGTAGGGCTAGTTTTTTGTATATAGTAATAGAATTAGATGCGAAGAAGTTAAAATAATATGTAATAATGTAAAAATAATACTATAAAAAATGTATAATAATTAAAATATAATATAATATAATATGTATAATATATAATAATAAATAAAAATATAATAATAAATAAAAATATAATAATAAATAAAAATGAATTAATGACTAATGTATCGGAGGGCTGTACCAGTGATCACAAGTAGGATTGACATGCGAAGCTTGGACCAGAGAGTTTAAATAGGCAATCCCCTAGTCGGGTTGTAGGTATGGCAACTAGTGTAGAACCTTCGGGCGGACTACTTAAATTAGACAACCAAAAGTTGTACGTGTGGCTAGTTGTACTCTCATTCAATGTAATTCAATTGTGGGTGCGCCCAAAGAGGCGCCCTTGATCCACAGGCTTGATTAAATAAACTCTCACCCAAAGCGGGAACTTTGACACAAAAAAAAAAAAA
>QKWP01000909.1:95847-106719 GCA_003550325.1 Gigaspora rosea | reverse complement strand
ACATATGGGCGCTTCGCAATAGAAAGGGCGGAAACTACCCCAAAAACGAAAAATGAGTTTTTATTAGATTCGGGTATATTTCGACGTGGTAAACATTTTTCTATTATAAATGAAGATCGATTTGCATAATAAAAAGTCAAGATAATGTAGAAGAAAAATTGCACGAGGCTTCCTAGCATCACGAGAATACCCGTTAGTCACATGTTATTTTTAACCAATCAAAATCGTGAAATTTTGATTAATCCGGATCAGTCCGAAAATCAAAACAAACGATTAAACTCAATTATCTCGAAATTAGATATATTTGAGTATCCGCCTTTTCTATTGCTAAGCGCCCATATGATTTCAGTAATGATCACTGTCCCAGATTTACAACTGTTCATAAAAAATTGCAGTGAATCGCCAAATATTAGGTCGGTCAAAATTTTTAGAAAACAGCTAATTTGTGAACTAGACCAGACTGCTACCGTTATCAGGACAATTAATTTAGATAGGCTAGTCGTGGAAGAAAAATTTACTATTACTGACCCGGTACGATTTCTAGCCCGATCGGTATTGTATTTTTTAAGACTAATTATAATTAGATAATTAATTAACACGGGGTGTCTTAGATAAAAATGTTCTTTCCAAACCCTAACTCTAACCTACAAAACTTAAAATATCTAACATAATAAAAACATATGATAGATGTTAGTGTTGGCATTGGACATATGTCCATCATGATTGGACTGGACATTGGACATATGCTTGGACATAGTTCAGGTTCTAAAATTTTTAAAATTATTTATTATATAAGCTATAATAAAATTTTATTTAAATCTATATAATAAAAGAATTTAAATTAATTCTAAATTAGTATAAGTTACAATAAAAACCTAAGCAATAAAAGAATTCTATTTAATATTTAATATATAACTTTAGAATTAACAATTATCAATAAGTTATACCAAAGTCATAATATAGTGCTTCAATTTCATTTTTTACAGATTATCTGGATTTTATCAAATTTAGATTGAATCTGTATTAGATTATACATATTTAAAGTTAGTATTTAAGCATATCCTTAGATTTGTTATTCAAGTTCTTTGATCAATTTGATTAAAAATCTCTAATCAGAATATCTAAATTTATTTGAATTGAAGAATAAATCCAAATTGTTAAACTTAAATTGAAGCTCTACTGTACATATATGTAGTAATTTTATAATAATTATTATTACTATTAATTAAGCTAATTTTATTACAATTACAGAAATTAGTAGTTTTTTATACCATATATTGTCAAAAATAAGCCACCTCTGAAAATAAGCTACCTACTTCTTTTGGTCAAAAAACAAAAATGTCTTTGACTCAAAAATAAGCTACCCCATAATCAACGAAAGTTGCTATATAGTAAAGTTCAAACTTTACTAAAAATATTGATTAAAGTTACTTAAGTAAACTTATTTAGAAATTAAAATATATATACCCTAAAATTTATAACAAAATTGAAGAACTTTTTATTAATTGACTTTTAATTTTTATATTTAGTAAAAAGATTAAAATTTTATTAACAAAATATATTTGTTGAATATAAAAATTAAAAGTTAATTAATAAAAAAGTTTTTTTAAATATTTTTAGCTAGAGATATATTTTCTGGCCTATTGATCAATCAAAATGCAAGAAAGTCACATGATACAAAATTTTGGTCACATCACATGTTTATATAATTGTCTGGCTGTCCAAATTAGTTTGTATAATCTGAAATACTAATCCTACTTAATAGGCTTGGTCATATAACAAAGTTTGAATAAAAAAATTTAATATAAAAAATTTATAAATTTTTAGGAGTATTAGCTTATAGCAATTTATCATTATATTCAAAACTTTATTTTATTTTTTTTTATTGTGCAATATACAAAAAAACCCATCTACCTACCCTTGGAACAATAAATAAAATTTAACTACCCAATTATTTGCTTAGAAAAATAAACAGTTGTACTAATAATAAACATTATAGTATAGCCAGTGATACAATGCCCAATAATCCAACAACAAAAATTGAACATTGGATATTTGGATTTGAACTTTACTATATGTCCAATTAATGTTGTTAGTCAAAATACTTAATTTAGTCAACTATTTAGGCAATTAGTGTCTAAATATATTCGACATGGCATTATTTTTTTTTTCAAAATGTCAAAAGTCTAAATTTGCCTAAATGTCCAAATAGTTGACTAAATTAATACTATGTGACTAAATATCTAAATGGTTGACTTATATAATACTATATGACTAAATTTAAGATTCTATTTAATTATAGCACTTTGCAACAAGTGTGACCCTGTGATTTACATGGTGATGATGGCTGAAAATTTTAATTCCCTATTGATCATCATTTTCATCAAAAACGTCTATGTTTTATCCGAAATCATTAAAATTCTTCAAGAAATGAAAAATCTGCTGATTTCTCGTTACAACATGATCTGCAGAGATCACACATTTTTGCAAAGCACAATAAGCTCTGGAATAGCTTTAAAACAACCAAAAAACTTTGTACATTGCTTCATATTATTTGTAAAACCTAATAACTTACAGTATTAAATAATAAAAAATAGAATCTAATCAGGCACTCAATACAAGAAATAACTATAAATATTTAGAATTCGATCATCGATTCTAAAATGATTTTAAGGTTTCGATCATTGATTTTGATTTTTAGAATTGATTCGCATCCCTACTTTGTGATATTTACATACGTTCCGTGGCTACAATGGCAGTGCAGGGACCTGAAACAGATGCTGCAGGATGATGCCCATTCTTTTTAGCTATATGGGTGTATATTAGACATCTTTCTTATGCTTGTGTTTTCATGTAGTTTAGGACCTTGGGGTTTAGAAAATTTTAGAACCGAAAGGTCAATAGTTTATACATGAGTTGATTGGTATGAGTTCAAATAATTAGTCCTAGACTAGATATTGATATTAAAGTATGAACGCTAGAGCTAGCAAACCTATTACTATATATTTTTTTCATATTATTTCTTAATTTAGACATTTTGACATTATTTAGACATTTCGACATTATTTAGTCATTTCGGCATAATTTAGGATTTCGATAATATTTAGACATTTCGGCAGCCTAAATATCAAATGTCGAAATATTTCTACAAGCATAAAACAATTTCGGCTAACAACATTATGTCCAATATCCAATTGAACATTGACATCATATAACTTTCATCATATATGATTGGGCAATATTTGTATTATATTTAATAGACAAACTACTATGCTAGTATTATTTAATTTCAACCAATCAAATTTATAAATTAGAGTAGGATCCAAAAATTTAGGTTCAAGAATCATGATTGGATATTTAAATTAAACATCCAATCCAAAGATATCCAAGTGTTCAATTGATAATACACAGAACTCTTTCCAACGATCACTTGAACCAAATTACCAATGGAAGAAAAGCAAGAAGTTTTTGTTGGAGAGTTGCCTATACTTAATGTATAGTAGAATAACAACAGAAAACGGTTTTTATAAAGGTCAACTAACTTTTCAGTAACTCTTTTATACATTCAACATGCAAGCCAAAAGCGTACTTTTGGGGCATCTATAAATAACGTTATGTACACCCTCATAGTAGTGCTTGACCCTCCCTCTACTATATAAAAAAATTTTCAAAATCCGTATGTTTATATATAAAATTTTACAAAAACTTGAATATATTGTGACACAGTGATCTGATTTGGATGATTTAGGTACCATTCGATTCATCTCAGTAAAACAAATCCAATAGTACCAAAATCATTTTATTTGGATTACTGGGTCAATAGTTATTTACAAAAACTATTGATTTTATAATAATTTTATAAGAAAACATAATAACCAATAGTATTTGGCCAATAACTTTTGATCCAGTGATCCAAATGAAATAAAATTGGTACCATTCGACTCCTCTCACCGAGACGAATCGTTGGTACCAAATTTATTAAATTTGGACTACTGGTTCAATTTTTAGCCAATTTTTCCAAAAAAATTACGTTATATTTTTTTGATCACCTATTTATTGAGAAAAACATTATCGTTCGTCCAACCCCCTCTTGTATAACGTTATTTATGGATGCTCCCTTTACGAGATAACTGGCAGAAGGTGGAGCCCTTGTATGAGAAATTTGGTGAAAATTAAATATTCTTTCGTCGACGAAGTTTTTTGTGAAAAGACAATGGGAAACAACAAAAAATTGAGTTTTTCTAACTGCACCCTTTCCTTTAAATTTCTTTCAAGTATTGTTACACTTCCCTTTGGATTTTTTTGAAATTTTCGCCAAAAAGTGGAAGTCCTAGCTTACCTCCTCCAAAAGATCAGCAGTGTTTACTCTTTCTGAATTGGGATGATCTGAATCGGGACTGGCGCCGTCATGTGTGAATTTGGTAGCTACATACAAATAAACAATGAATGACGTAGTTGGATCTGGAGGGCATGTGAAAAATTTCTTATCTTTGTTTAGTTTTGTTTTTCTTTCTTTTTATATACCTGTACATATAATATACCGGTAGACATTAATTAGTCTTGTAATATTATATAATTTTTTATCGTTTATGCTAGACGTGTTAGCATACAGTTTCTATTCTTTTTTTGCTTTTTCTTTGGTTTTTCTTTTATTCTTCTTTTTTTTTTGGTTGTATTTTTGGTTGGTTATTTGGTTAGTCATTTAGGTATTGTCCTCCTTTAATCTTTTTCTCTTTTTTATTCTTTTTTATGAGAAGCTTAGAGAAAAAGTTTTTAGGTAGAATAAATTCTGTGGTTGGTTTTCTGAAGCCAGGTGGTGCTATACTTCTTATTGATGGGGAAGACCGTCGCTTGAGTATGAGCAAACTATTTCAGTACAGTAGCCAAAATTGGGCACCAATTCAGGCAGTCGGCTTAGTTCAATCATTATAGTTAGTATATTAAATTATGTAGCTTTTATATAATTTGCTAATAAAGATCAGATGGCTATGAAGCTTAAAAAAAAAAAATATCCAAGTGTTCAATTTTGTCAATATATATTACTAAGTATAGTGATAGTTTAGCAAAAACCGTAATAATAATCTAGCAAAAATATACAGAAAAAACTCAAATATTAGTAATAGTCTAGCAAAAAAGTGAAAAAAAACCTGAAGTAGAGATTGAAATCGATCATAGTATGATCGATTGCTTGGTCAAATTGGTCATAATCGATCAAACCCAATTATCGATCATAGCAATTTGATCAATTATAATCGATCAAAAGGCTATGATTGATTATAAAGTTTAATCGATTACAATTAGAGATTCGAACTTGATATAATCGATTTCAAAAAGTTTGTACATGAAATAGTGTAAGATTATCGTTTTTATATGGTAATTGTCTTTGCTACAGTAGTAAGCAAAATTTATGTATCTTATCAGAGATACTTATAAAAAAAAGTGTTATAATAATAATAATCGATTATATAATCGGTCATATAATTGTACAAATTATTGGTTGATTTTGATCGATCAATAATTTTTAATCAATTGGAATTCAATCGATCAAACTTTGAACATTTTATAAATAATCGATCATATGATCGATTAAGAAAATTCACTGATCATCATCTCTAGTACCATATCCACAAAGAATCCCACCTCGAAGTGAGTACTTAATGACAAGGCTAGACTTGCGTCAAGCTAACAGCAAAGACAAAAGAGGTAGAACAATTCCCAACTTTCTCTTCAAAATAACTATTCCTTGTAACTAATACTTCTCAAACATTATCCCTTATTCAATACAACATACTTGCCGAACTCTTAAATGTATCAACCCCGTTATTAATATCTTAAACTTACCTATCAATCACCCTGCACCATAGGCCTGGGCCATGGTTAATGATGCTGCCCAAAACTACTTTGGGCTAATGACTGAAACCGAAACTTCAACACTCTATCGAAATTCTGAAACTATATCAAAATTTTAAAACTTTTCCAAAACTAAGTTTATACATAAAACATAAGACAAATCTGTCTTATGCTTAATTTAACATAAACCAACTAGCATGATATGCTTTCAAGGTCAGGTAACCAATTCTCCAACAATCACTTTCCCAATATCAACACTTCCCAGATACAACTATTTCCCAATAACTACTATTTCCCCAACAATCTCTTTTTTAATAACCGTTTCTCTGACAAACCCTTCCCGATACAATAATCAACTTGATGACTATTTATCTAATAATCATTTTCTCATTTTCGACACAACTATTTAGCCCACAATCATTTAATTGAAGTCACTTTCCCAACAATTCAACTATTCTGATGACCATTGTTTCTAACAAATACAACCCCTTTGATAACATCCTTCCTGACAACCTTCTCTTCCTTTAACATCCTTCCCTTTTCCCAACAACTTTCCTTCTAACAACATCTCCTTCTCTAAACTCACTCGTTCTCTGACATTACTACTTCTGCAATACTACCACTTCCTCACTACAAACACTTCCCCGCAATCACCTTTCAAAAACCTTCGCTATTCTCATCACATTAATTATTTCGTCACATTTAAATATATTAATAATAAAATAAGTTATTAAAAAAATAAAATCGTTTAAATAAAAATAAATAAACATTTATATAAATATTAATTTAAAAAAAAGATTCATTAAATAAAAAAAATAAAAGTTTAAATTAATAAGATTAAAAATCAAACAAAAAAAAAAAATCAAAGATTTTGCCGGGCAATAAATTTTAAAATCACATGTAAAGTTTGTAACTCAAATTTACAAACTTATATTATGCGACTTAAAACTTGATTGGCCGGCAAAATTTTTGTACGATTTTTTTTTTTTAAAGAAAAAATTTAATTTTTTTTATTTTTGATTGTTTTATCTTTCATTTCTGGGTTATACTATGAAAATACAAATGAATGTTATTCTTTTGCTAATCGAGCAACAAACTACACAGCTTTCTAGCATCGCGTAATTTTTTCTTTGACAGTCGTACTGATAGGTCATAGGTTGTATTACTTTGTACAACTGACTGTCGTCCCGATAAGTTGTAAAATGCTTTCGCTTCTATATGAATAACTAACGTCTTAATTATAAGCCATATAACCCTCATTACCTATATGACTGTTATCCAGGGATAGTAAATGACTTTAGATGACCCAAATGACTCAAATGACAAATGACCAGTCATTGGTCATTTCATGGCCCAAATGATTTAAGAAGGTCATTTAAGAGACAAGTACTTCTCGTCTCATTTCAATCTGCCAATACTTTTAGCCAATCAAAATTGATTATTGTTCTTCGTAAAATGAAACGTTGCTAATAAAAATTATTACACATGATAATAACTGATGACCCCAAGTAACTGGTCATCATTTGATAAATGATTGCCTTGGCTAAATGACTAGGTCATTTTCATACCTGTTGTAAAGCGATATTCCAATCAAATCATATGAAGTGATTAAAAAAAACACTAGACAAAAAATAATAAATTTACTTTTTTTTTTAAAAAAAAAAGTCTGTGAATAATAATTTACTGATTACAAAATGATGTAAATCATTTTCAAATTTACAAATGGCATGTTAATTAATAATCAAAAAATGATGCGAACATTTAAAACATGCATTATGCAAGTTTTTCGTGGTTGTTAGGATGTCAACTTTATGCAAAATAACCTAATGACCAGTCATTTGGAAATGACCATAGTCATTAGGTCATGAGTCATTTCCAAATGACCCAAAATTTGAATGACCTCAAATGACCGGTCACTTTGAGTTCATCTGAAAAATTGGAAAATGACCAGGTTATTTACCATCCCTGCTGTCATCCTGACAGACCATTTTGGAAAACATACTGAGTAGGGGAAGAGGGTTGATGTAACCAGAACAAATATCGGGTTCACAGAAGAAAAAAGTCTACCCTACTTACAGTACTAAAATATATTTTAAACAATTACACAACGATTACTATACTCTCATACTTACTTTCCCTTGATTATCACTCGATCAATCAATCGATTGAACATGTGGCCATAAATGGTCTATCACATGTCCGAATTCGAGTTGATTCAAGACAAAATTTGCCTCGATACTTACGTATTGAGCAGGCTTTGCTTATTTTTTTTTTTGTTTCATTTTTAATTTTTTTTTTTGGATTTATTAATAATTTAAAATATTTTTTAATTTAAAATATGATTTTTTTAATTGTTTTTTTTTACTTAAACGGTATTTTTTATTTTATTTTATTTTTTTTTTAATAATTTTTTTATTTTATAATTATTTTTAAATATATCAGAAAAGGTGATAGTGCATTGAAATGGTTGTAGAGAAAAACTTGTGCCAGAAAAGTAATAGTATTGAAGGAGTAATGAGATTAGGAAGTGACAGTATTGGAGAAGGGTAATGTTGGAAAAGAGGTATCGGGGGAAGGGTGGTTCGGAGAAGAATGGTATTTAGGAAAAATAGTATTTGGAAAGAGTGATGTTGGGAAAGGGAAAGGTAGTATTGGAAAAAGAAGTGTCGGGAATGAGTGGAGTTTAGAAAGAGGGTATTAGTGAAGGTGGTATTGGGGACGAATGGTGTTTGAAAAGAATTGGTGTTAGAGAAGGGTAATGTTGGAGAAAGGTAATTTCAGGGAAAGGGTGGTGTCAGAAAAAAATGGTGTTAAAAAAATAGTATCAGGAAGGGTGGTGTCAGAAAAGGATTGTTATTAGGGAAAGGATTGTTATCGGATAAGTGGTAGTATAGAGAACAGGATAGTTTGGGCCCTTGTCTGTAACTTTCTCTAAATTATTTAAAGCTACTTATTTTTTTTAGTGATGGGATCTCTGAGTTTTAGTTAATAATGAAATAATAATATGTTATAAATATTATATGATATGAAATCATAAATTATGACTGATCTAACAATTTGACCGATTAAGCATTCAACCAATCAAAATACACGATTGATCATGATCGATTAACCGATTTTGACTGATCAACCAATTTTGACCGATCAACCGATTTTGACCGATCAACCAATTTTGACCGATCAACCGATTTTGATTGATCAACCAATTTTGACCGATCAACCGATTTTGACCGATCATAGCATATAATCGATTATTGATCGATTTATCTTGTATGTGTTCGATCAATGATCGATCACAAAAATTTGACCGATTCTAATCTCTAATCTGAAGTCAGCAAAAATTTAGTAAAAATATATAGAAAAAATACCATCTACTTATTTACTTTAAAAAATAAACACAATAGTACTAATAATAAAAGTTATATACAATCAGAATTGTTAATTTACTATAATTTTAACTTTTGTTTGGTAAATTTACTAGCCTATTTGGTAAATTACAGGTAAATTTACTTTTAGATAATTTTAAAAGAAGATTTGTATAATATAAAATCATGTGATTTAGTGGCTAAAAAATTTTTTTTAACCAATCAAATTATATAAACAGACTCAACTTTAAGTATATAAAGGTAAATTTAATATATCTTTGGTAAATTATCTGGTAAATTACTGTAATTTACCATCTAACAACCTTGTATACAGTTATAGTAATAGTATCATGATGATAGTCTAGTAAAAGTCATAGCAATAGTTCTGATAGTGCTATATATTCCTAAAAATAAGCAAATTTTTTTGGGCATAAAATTATACAAAAAAATATAGAAGTTGCTTATTTTCAAATTGTTGAATTTTTAAAAAATTGAAAAATGTACTAATAAAAAGTTGTTCAAATAATACTAAATTTTTATTATAGATGTATTTCGATAAGTTTACTTATTAATAACATTTTTGAAATTTACTTAGTAAAATTTAGACTTTTATATATAGCAACTGCCAATAGATTTTGAGATTTTTGAAAAAAATTAGAAGGGTAGCTTATTTTTGGAGTAGTTTATTTTCAGGAATCTATAGTAATAGTTTTAGTAAAGTTTTGGTAAATGTTATAGTCTAGCAATAGTTTAGCAATTGTTCAGTGATAATCTAGCAATAGTCTGAAATAGTCTGTCTTATAGTAATAGTTTAATAAAAATCATAACAATAGTTTAGCAAAAAAAAAAATTAGCAATAGTTTAGCAAAAGTTATACTATATATATCTAAAATAAGCTACCTTTTTTGAAAAAAAATTACATGAAAAAACATGGAAGTAGCTTATTTTAAATTATTGAATTTTTTAAAAAATTAAAAAACATACTAATAAAAACTTGTTTAAATGATAATAAATTTTTATTGTAAATGTATTTTAATGTTCTGAACAACTTTACTTAAAATACGTTTTGAGTATAGATGCTAATGAAATTAAACCATTTCACCAGGTGAAATAGTGAAATAGTTTCACCAGAATTATACCAAAATTTTATTTTGGTGAATTGGTGAAATTGGTGAAATTGGTGAATTAGTGAATTGGTAAAATTGGTGAAATTGGTAAATTGGTGAATCGTTGAATTGGTAAAATGGTAAATTGAATTGGTGAAATGGTGAATTGGTAAATTGGTGAATTGATGAAACAGGACCCCGAATAGTCTATGGAAGGTTATATTTGAGCATCATAGTAAAAATTTTTTTGGTTAGCGTTTTCGGTTTGGTATATATGTTGTGCGTCAGATTAAAACTTGCGTCAGATTGAATCTAACGCACGTCAGATGACTATCAGTTGACCAGCATTAAATGATCAGCAACAACTGGCCTAAACTAACCTCTAACTTTACCGTAATTTTACCCTAACTTTAATCTAATTTAGGCCGGGTTTAATCTGACGCACGACATATAGCACGACATATATAAGCTACATTTCACACATTAGATCAAACTTTCACCTATTTTTAACTTTTTTTGAAATACAACGTCTCTAAAAAAAAAAAACAAAA